>MU223318.1:512564-528738 GCA_018584345.1 Thuja plicata | reverse complement strand
ATATATATATATATATGTTCTTAAATGATCAAAAAATTTAAAGTGTACATAAATTTAAACTGAAAAAAGTGATTTTACATTTATACCCGATATCTCCCAGAATACTCTCAATGGTATGACTCAATCCAATCGTGATGATGTGTTATCTTGATTTGGCACCACAAAATACGTCTTGTACTAGTCAACTACACCATGAGCATTATTTATACGATATCCCTGATACTCCACTTTGTTAGCACTTTTTCTTGCAACACTTACCTAATGATGATAGTATACTGATTATACTTGAATGCAAACTCCCTTTAGGAAAGAGAAAGGCTAATTGCTGAGGTATTTGATAACACTGGGGATATCTATTATCACCTCCTTCATTTTTGATCTCCACAGACTCACGCAGGTATTACCTAGATAGTTCACTGTGTTTCAAGTAAACTTCAAATGGTGGATTGGGTCTTCAATGCTATGTTATTATATTTCTGATTATATCAATAAGATACCACTTTTCAAATGACTGGAAACAATTTTGAAATAGAGCTTGACAGGGAATACTATGACTGTAATAATAAATAACAGTGGCATAAGGATGTTTATCCTTCTTCTTTTTCTGAGTTCAAACTCAAGGAAGGTTAACCTTTTGATTCACTATGTAAGGAATCAGCAATATAAACTATATTACTTTAACATAGTTCTTTTTCAATAGGTATGCACTTAGTAACAAAGATATACTTGAATATTTGTTTTATGCTTGATGATTGAATAAAAATTGAATAGTAAACCCTAACCAGTGCCTATCCTTGGGCAAAGAGTCAATGAAAACATGAAACAATAGAGATAAACTAATGAAGATACTGTAGAGTGCCTTACAAACTACATGTAGTTGAGATAGAATGCCTTACAAACTATCCTCTCAGATTCATACCACTGCATCAAATCCTTACAAAATGTTTTTCTCTCTGAAATTGCTTATGAAACTTAGTCCTCTCCTTGAAAGGAACTCATAGGCAATTAGACACACTATCTTATAGCAGGTATGTTTTGAATGCCTGACAAACAAACCATACTAGAGCACAAACATAGTATAAAGAGACAAGAAGATATGAAAGAGGAGCAAATACACTGTATTTCATTAACAAATTCTGTCTTGACATATCTAGACAAGAATCTTAAAAGATTAAGACTAGAAGAGGAATTTACATCATAGTAATATATTCAACATCATTGGGACCTGTTCTGAACTCCTGCAGGAAAAACTCCAAAACAGAGCAGAGGAGAGGAACCCCTAAAACAGAGAGAGGAAGAGAATAAATAGAACCTAAGAAACCCTAATATTCATGCTTGTCATACACCTATCCCCCTTCTTAAAATCTAATCTTCTCTCACCCTCTGAAAATATCTGAAACTCATTTTACCTTTTATCCCTTGCATCTATTATCATCGGTGATCTCTAAAATCTGATTCTTTCCTGTTTTCAAAGTCTTTCAATATCTGACTGATTTCATTAATGCCTAGCTCCACTAGTATTTTCAATGTCTGAATTCATCCTCTGAAAATCTCCTTTATTCTTTCATTGAAAATTCTTTCAAATCTGATTTCATCTGCTGAGAAAATATCTTTGAAATCTGAGAAAATATCTGCTAAAAAAGAACCTCCTGGAAAGCACTAATAAATCTGATTTTGCAAATAAAATATATGTGCATTTTGTCTCAACCTTATATGCAAATCTGATCCTATTCTCTAATCTTCATTTTGTCCAAATCTGATTCTTTATTCTACAAAAATCTGATCTCTCATGTGTTGAAACATCTTCCTGGAAAGCATTTTTCAAATACTTGCAAAATAAAATTTGCACCAGACTATACATTTGAACCTTTAAAAATTTGCACAATATTTAAATTTCCTTGAAATATTTATTTTCTGCATTTTAAACCTCGAAGCCACTAGATTTTGACATGTGGCATATGTGGACTGGCTTCTCTAAACTTCTCTTTAACGATGCTTTAACCCTGGGTTCACCTTTTCTTCCTTGTCTCCAAGTAACTGAATATTTTTAACTCATCTATCAACCTTCGGCGACCATGCGACTGCCTTTAGTCTCCTTGTCTCTGAATTTTTTTAACCCTTTCATCAACCCTCGCTGACCTCGCAACTAGCATCTGGTAGTTTATCCTCATCTATCAACCACACAACCACCGATTATCTCCTCATCATGGCGGTTATCTTCACCATCTGGTGACCTTGTGACTAACCGCTAGCGGTCAGTCACCAAGTCTCAACGGTTATCTCTAGCATCTCCCGACTTCGCGACCGGATGCCATCTGTCACTTTCATCAAAATTTGTTTTCCTTCATTTTCAGGCATAGAAACTGAGGTGTCGGATGACTGGGCATGTGCGTGGATAGCCTCCTCATCATCTTTATACTTGTATGTTTGAGCTTTGCATATAAACCTTGTAAATTTCTGTCGCATGAACAATGTGGGACTAAATCCCTCCATTTTTAAAGCATTTTTGAATTTTTGGGCACCCAAAATTATGGGGCCCACCACGCATCATAACCTCCAGCCATAGAGCCCGCCAAGAGCCTCTAGGCTCTCTTATTTACAATGAAAGATAGTGTTTTAGTATATAAATACTAAAAAATGCCACAGCACAAGCCATATGGGATAATCCATTTTCACTATTTTTAAGCTTTCTGAGAGCTTCCTGCCTTCTACTCATCAATGGAGCTATTTCAATACTAGTAGGAACCACCAATGTCCTCCAGAGGCTGAGGCGTCACCCCCTATGGTTCCACATTTTCAAATCTGAACTTCAAAACTTAAAAAAAAACTTACCTCCATTGTCTGTGCAGGAACATGGCTATGATGTTTGTAGTTTGCAATGTTAAAAACTTCCTAATACTTCCCCCGCGCAGCACACCATGCAATGAAGTTTTCCTTCTTTCCTGGCGTGAGCCCTCCTTCTAAATGTGGCGCAGATATTTGGAATATTGAAGTTTTAATTAAAACATTCAAAATACTTTGCTATTACATTCTTTGTCTGCACAAGACACTTAGCATTTGATGTGTTTGCAGCTTCCTTTTCATTATGTCTGCGTAGTCTCTATGCAAATTCATTTGCAAAGGAAAGTCTTTAAAACTCCCCCATATCAGCGCTGACCTCCAGCTTGGTATGCCATGTATTGGTTGTCTCTCTACTTTGCGCAAGCTATAAATTGCAAAGTGTTGCTTTAAACATCTAATCTTCTTGTATATTTTAGAATCCATGCTCTTTTTTAATACTATGTGGGGAAATGTCCATAGATTGCGCAAGCATTTGATTCTTATGTAATTTTCAAATTGCACTTGGATTTGATTTATAAACTTTTAAAAAACTCCCTTTGCAGCCTATACTTAGATTGGGATTGTTATTTGCTTTTAATATTTTATATCTTTTCAATGCTACACAGGCATCCCATGGTATGCTGCCCTTTTAAATTGTTTCATTTAAAAACATTGTCCACAAAAGCTTATGCACATCCATGCTCATATAATTTGTTATTTCTATAATGGCCACGTGCACAATTTCTTTGCACTATTTGGAACTTTCAAACATGGGATGAATAAATGAGATCGAGAACCATGGCCACCGTAACTACAAAATACTTAGTGCCAAAAAGAAGCCCATAAAGATTGTATTTAATTGGGCATTGAGTTCTTTACTCTCCTTGTCAAATCCTTTTAAATACACCTTTTGACAATAGCATAAGTAACGTCTTTTAGTTTTGATCATACCTGCCAATTGTATTGTTCCAAATCTCTTTGTGTTAATAATCTGAAATTAGTTGTACCCTTGTCAAATTTCACTCAAACTCTAACTCCTCTGTTCACAAATGTAGCTCTGATGTGTTTCAACTTAAAGTTCAAATGCAAACTTCAAATATGCTTTCGCCCTTTTAGGTACAAAATACTATGCAAATTATCTCAAGACAGCAAACTAGCAACTTTACAATCACCTTTGCAAACTGAATCTTTAAATGGCAACTGGCTTCCGGAACTGGTCTCAAAAATTTACTGAAACAAGTAATCTGACCATGACAATTGACCAAATGATTCATTCATCATCATTAAATACACATGCATAAGGGCTTCACCAGATTCATCCTCCGGTATAATATGCAACTGATTAAACTTAGCCATTCACAAAACAGTGCAAATATAAAATGTTGAGTCAGCATAAATCTCAACCAGATCAGTCTTTGCAAAATCACCAAATCGTGCACTGAAGTTCCATCATTAGATCAAATAGTACATTCATATGTAATGATAATGTTCCCATAATTGGATCTTAAAAAAAACTTTCAAATCAAAAGTTACCACTCTCAGAAAATGATTAACTTGCAAACTTAGTTCTATTTTGTATTACAAACTGAATAAACTGCCTCTAAAACTAAACTTGTAAAGTCACCAAAATGAACCTTCAGAATCTTGAACCCTAAACCTAGATTCAATGTCATATGTGGAACATAAATCCTCAACCATCTTTCTCTGAAACCAAACCTCTCAACTGATACAAATTTGCAAAGTTAGCACCTTAACACTTTTATGGTTTTTAACACAATGAAAATGCAGAAACTGAATTTCGAATTAGCATGGAGAAGTAATCAACCGGATTGGTCAAAGTTTGAAAATCTCCAAATGAGTTCACTCCCAAGTTGACAATGCAGATTAAATTTCAATTATGTCTGACCTCGAACTGGGTGCAAATAGGGAAACCACAAAGTATATGATTTAATTCTGAATTCAGCAGTTTCAGTGAAACTTTAATAAATCAGAAATGGAAAGGCTCTGGAAAAGTGAATAAATGGATTGGCAAGAAACTGTAAATCCTTAGGTGAGTACACTCTTATGTTTTGTATATGAGGGAAAACTCAATTATCAAAAATGTTCAACCGGGTATACACTTTTAAGAGCTCAAAGTGGACAACTTAGCAATTCTATACTTGAAAACTCAGGAAATCAGAATTATTCACCAATGGAATGGTTCTAAAAAACCTATCATCTAATTTCACAGGGATCTGCAAACTAGAAATATTGATTCATTTTCATGTTTACAATACCTAGGAACACACCATGATGTTATACCTATCCATCTGATCAAAGATGCAGGCCTAAGGTATTCAGAAATCTGCATTCAACAACTTTTAAAAACTTAACAAAGTGCCAATAGAATCAGACTGGCGAATTGCTCAAATGGATTCATCATGATCTGGAAACTGGAAAATATGAAGTATGTAATCACTGGAACATAGTACAAGAGAAACTTTCTCAATTGAATCAACTGGTCAAAAGTTACAACCTGTCAAACTGGGCAATTCAGATTTTTGAGCTGAACAAAAATGCAAACAGTTCTGAGCAACCAATTTTAGGGAATATGGAAACCTATCAAATGGATTGATAATTACTTGAGATCTAAAACATAATCTCTCTGATATGCATGCAACACATTCCCAAAGTAGTGACTTATGAAACTCAATAGGGTGCAAGATATTCAGAAGCAAACTAGGCCCCAGACAACAAAATGACACTTTAGCAAAATGCAGATTTAGGTGACCATCTCAAAATGACTACTCCCTAAACATGTCAGATTTGGAATTTAGGAGTTGGAATCCACTGCATATGTGTAATGAAAGGTATTGAATCTTCTTCCCAATTGGTACCTCATGAAAATCATTCGGGTACCCTCACAAGCATTTCAATTGAGCCTTCTCACCAAAGTTTTCAAGGGTATTTACTTTGCTTAACTGAAAAAACTTAACATGGTCACTCAAAATTTGTTCCAAAATTGAGAGGACCAACACACTTGATACTTTCTTAAAGCATGTTTGATACAAGCTCCTACACCATCATGATTTCCCTTACCATGTCCACTCTCAAGGAAACTTTATGTGGTATCTTTTGGTATCGATTATATCTACATAGTGCATAAAAATGGCTTTGCTGATTTAAATTGTGCTACACATCCATCTGACGAAAGGAAATTCTTTTCAATTTTGATGCCTTTTTTTCCAAATATCAAAAAATGTCTTAAAGCAATGCTCAAAAAAATGTATACATGTCATGCTCTTTATCATCACCAATGTAAAAGTGGTATTCTTTCTTTATGACACGTGATTCATATGCACTTTCAATGCCATCCAAATTTAATTGTGCACATCGATAAGGCACGTATAACATGATAGTGAACTACTATGTATAGTATTATTCTGCTTGAAGTTATTTTTGAGAAACAAAAGAGTAATGCTCTACAAAGTCAACAACCGATAAAATAGTTCCAAATGGAAAAGTTTCTCTTAGAATTTGGAACTATTATGCTTTCCATTTAGAAAAAAAAAACATGACATATATATGTTGAATCAATTTACAAAAATTCTCCATAAATTTTACAACATGTATCTCCTCTACATATTTTAACCTTTTTTATTGTTTCCCAACTTGTATTTTAGACTTTATGTACTTGTAACTCTTACATTTTACCATCCTTGTCATGTCAGTATCTTCAAGTATCAAATGAAATATAGCCAAATCCCTGCATGTTTGACAATTTTCTCTTATGCAATCTATTTCATGATCAATTTATTTGTTACATAAGATTGATGCTATGAATTGGCTTGGATGTTTAGGAAAAGAAATTTGAGAACCACCTCTTTTTTTATCATCTTTCTAAAGCCTTGATAGTAGATATAAAATTCAATATGCTATTAAAAATAACAAGTTTTGAAAGATTTATTTATCTTTACAAAATATGGCTTTAATCTTTCAAACATTGTTTGGCCAATCTTAATGTCAGGATTTGAATTAAAAAATGAGAGATACAATTCATGTTGTGTGGTGTCCAACCAATATATTGTGTGTTGAAAATATTCCTTAGGCCTAGTCCTCTTCTAATAACATCTCTTGTATTTGGTGAGGGACAAGTATGATCAGTCCAAAATGTCGTAACCAAGTTCCTAATTGTTTCCTTAATCCTACAAGAGCGAGGAGTTCTACAGATTAGTTCATAATTACCTTCCAATGTAATATCATCGAAATTGATTCTCCTTTTCAAATAATTTGTTATTGTCTTCCTACTGTACCTGATATGAGACGAAGGTATGTGCAGGATCATGGTATGCCAAACAGGGCCTTAAGTGGCAATGAAAATTCAAAAAATCATGGTTAGGCAAGTTAACATAAAATTTTGAAAATGTTATCAATCTTATATAAAAAAAATGTAAGAATATATTATGTAGAAAATTGAATTTAGTTTCTAAGATACTAGCCATTTTTTGAAAAAAATATTCTATATTGTAAAAATTTCAAATTTCAATGCGGTAGTATGAAACTTTCAGGAAAAAGATAAGAAGTAGGTGTATGTCTAACCACCTTAAACACTATCAAATGATAATATTTTTATACAATATTATAGATATAAGTAGTAGACTCATGTCCAGATGTGACACACATTTTTTTATAATTTTTTTCCATGTAAATAATTAATTATTATTTTTCTACTACAACTTTTCCAGGATATACAAAATCTCGTGTCTGACCACCTTAACTTAGTCTAAACTTCATCAAATTGAAAACTTTTAAATTTTTTATTATATTAGGTAAATCATAGAATGTGACTCAAGTTTTGGATTTTAAAAATATTATACCATTTGAAAGTTATAGTTATTCTTCAATCAGTCTATCAACCAAGACTAAAAAGATAAGAAGTAGGTGTATGACTGACCACCTTAAACATAGTCAAATGATTATATTTTTTTACTAGTTTCTAGATATAAGTAGTAGAATCATGTCTGGATGTGACGCATATTTTTTTGTAATTTTTTTCCAAGTAAATAATTAATTATGATTTTTCTTCTAAAACTTTTTTGAAATATATAAGCTCCCATGTCTGACAACCTTAACTTAGTCTAAACTTCAGCAAACTGAATTTTTTTTCTCTCTTTCTTGTGGTAGGTGAAGCATAGAATGTGACATATGTTGGAGATTTAAAAACACATTACACCATTTGAAAGTTATAGTTCTTTTTCAATAAGTCTACCAATCAGGACTTCTTTTCACATCGCCACTTTTTAGCATACCATGATCCTACACATACCCATGAAAGTGAAGAATTCTTTCTTTTTTGGGACATGATTTTTATTTAAAATAGATGTCACTATCACTCTTCTTGAAATGGAATTATCTATAGATATAGTTATTTTCCCAATGGAATGTAAACCTTCCTTAACACTTATAACAATATTTTTTTGTACATTAGATGATTTTTTCTTTTTCAAACTTGCATCTACACCCAACAATTTTAATAGCTCTATAAACTCATCTTTAAGAAGTGTAATTGATAATATTTGGGTTTTTCAAGTGGATAAAGATTCTCAAATTGTGAAATTATTTTCTTAGACTTTTTATTCAATTCCCTCTTCGTATTGTTTATGGGTTTTTTAACGTAATCTCTCAATTTTTTCACATCCATTTCAATTAAATGATCTATCATTTTACTATTATTTTTTTCTCTTCAACTGTTGGGCTAGACTAACATTCTCATCTATTGCTTGTACTTTGGCTACAATTTTTTTTAAAAAAATCTCTTAATAGCTCATCTTAAGGGGACCTTGATGAAATAAGTAGAAACAAGATCATGTCAAAGAGAATATTTAATAAAATAACGAGAGAGACACATACTTATTTGACCTTGGGATGACCCTTCTTGAAAGTCTATTACTTTATCTTGGGATTCCCCTTGTCCAACATATTCTTCATCAAAGGATATGTGTTGGAATAATGGAATGGTGTGTATTGAGAGGGGAGGGGTGAATTAGTACCCTTAAAAATTTTTATCAATTAACCCTTAGTACTATGTTCTTCCATTACGGACCAAATTGCTTTTCTACCTTATGCATGTAATATTTGTTAGAATGATTTTAGAATAACTAAGAGGGGAGGGGTGAATCAATTATCCTCAGGTCTAGATGTAGAAAATAAAAAATTTCTATATTTCATATCTACTCAGCAGCAGTAGCATATGTCACCAATTTTAATCATGCAATTTACTGTCTAGTGAAATTACTTGTAGAAACATAACAGTAAAATAAACCATAAGAATTCACACAAGTTGACACAAGTATTTAGCGTGGAAACCCAAAATGGGAAAAACCACCAGTAACATGCTACCAATTTTTCACTCTTCTCAAGTGAGCTCTGTGAAGAGCCAACCCTATTAAAGGTTACAATAACACACTATTAGGTGTGACTTGGTTAAAGGATTTAATCACCCTGTTAGGAGTGGCCTTGATAGAGGACTTAGAACATTCCACCTAAATGTCACCTTGTTAGACGATTTATACAAAAAACTGTTAGGTCAACCTTGTTAAAGGATTTTAGCTGATACAATGGTTAGAAAGTAATCAGTAGTTGTGATCTGATACATACAACTTACTCTGCAAATTTAGATCCAATTATAGCTCTGATGTTAACTTACTGGATAGCCTGCATTGTCATTTCAACAAACTGATCTGCGTAGAAATGCGTCAAGCAATCACACATGCAACTCTCTACTTTTGTATTCAGCCTTCTCTGTTAGATCATGCCAAAAAGTAAATCTACAATGCAATCCTCTTGCATATACACATGTACTTCCACATTCAGCAGCACACTGAGCACACTCAATGAATAACCCCTGAGGTTATCATATACCTCTCTTTCTAGGTCAGATAAATCTTTTCCACTTAATCAAGATCATAGATCTTAGGTTAGGTCAGATCCAATGGATCATTCCATCATTTACATTACATTTACTTCTCCAAAGTAGTCTCTAATTAAATCTTGAAACCATGCATTAATTATGGTTACCCATACATTAAATGACATGAATCAATCTTTAATTAACATTACATATCCCAATAAAATTAACTAAGCCGGCCAGAGATCTCAAATCTCATCATTAATCTAGCTACTGTAAGTCGGCCAACATCACTGTTTCTCATCACAAACAACTTCGCTCAGCCCAAGCAACTTTTCTCGGCACAAGTAACTTTGCTTGGCACAAGCCAAACTTGCTCGGCAGAAAACTGCCAGAAAAACTGTCTTTCAAAGATAAACAACTAATTACTTTTCCAGAGTGCCAACTGATCAAGTACCCTTTTATTTTTCTTAACTCAACCATTCACTTGGTCTTCTTGTTAAATATTTTTCATCAACAGTGGATATGGTACTCAAATAGATAACAATAGTCTCACCAATTAAGGTTTGACAGCAATGACAAAATAACAATTGCTTACATTGTCACTTTCCAACAATCTCCCTCTTTGGCATTGATGGCAACACAAAATATTAAAACAATGATTTAAAAACCATAGTTACCATACAATCCAAAAAGTCACCTGTGTTCCTTGATATGAACGAATCTTCATTAATGTCTTTAGCTTCATTCTGATTCTCATCTGTAAAACATTTCTCCCTCTGTGTCTGTAATCATCTGTGTCTAAACATCTATAGACTCCCTCTGAGTAGATAATCACTTCAATGTTTTAAGTAGTAACTTTTGCCTCTATATAGGTAATTTGTTTTTCCCTCTTTCCTTTATACATAATATCTCCCTCTTTATAGGAAATATCTCCCTCTTTGACAACAATGCCAAAGACGTAGATATCTTTATCATGTAGATCTTCAGTATCAAGATGATCATGTCATCTTGATTATGATTGATTTTCTTTTCTGTCCTTGTCCAACTTCACAACTTTAGTCAACATCCTAAAGTGTGACTTACTGTGCATCAATGTATCAAGTATTCCAAGTCTAATATTTGATGCAACAGTACCATACAAAACATAATTAGCCTTAGTTAGGGGAATCAACCCCATTTTACCTCATAGATACTCATGAGCATCCTTGGATAGTGCCTTTGTGAATATGTCTGCTAATTTTTCTTTAGTGTTCACATAATCTAGTCTCACTTCTTTATTCTGAACTAGGTCCCTCAAGTAATGATACTTGATAGCTATGTGCTTTATCTTCGAGTACATAACAGGGTTTTTAGAGATATTAATGGCACTCGTGTTATCACAATATATGACAACTGGTGCAGTGATTTCTTCCTTCATACCTTTCAGTAGTATCTTCAGCCACACAATGTTAGAACAATTGAATGTAGCTGCCACATAATAGATTGTGAGGTGCAGTTATGTTTCTTGCTTGTCCATGAGATCAATATTTTACCTAAAAGAAATGCTCCACCAGTAGTGCTTTTCCTGTCATCAACATTTCCAGCCCAATCAGAGTCAGTGTAAAATCTGAGTTCAAACTTGTAATTCTTCTTGTAGTATAGACCATAGTCATCAGTTCCTTTCAAATATCTTAGAATCCTTTTTACTGCCATCATGTGATTTTCCTTGGGGTTAGCAAAAAACCTTGCAACAATTCCAACAGCTAGGGAAATGGTAGGTCTACTGTGCACAACATATTGTAGCTTTCCAATCATTGATCTGCAAAGTGTTTGGTTCACTTCTTTTGTGTCATCATCTTTTTTGATCTTCTGTCTAGTAGCCATAGGTGTTCTTACTGGTTTTGACTCTTCCATTCCAAAAGTTTTTAGTATCTCCTTGATATATTTAGATTGAGTGATATAGATACCATTCTTAAATTGATAAATTTGTAAGCCAACAAAGAATTTTATTTCGCGAAACATAGACATCTCAAACTCAGTTTGCATCTCTATTGCAAATTTCTGGCATAACACATCTTGTCCACTAAATATGATGTCATCTACAAAAATTTCAGCTAATAATGTACCTTTGCTTTTCTCTGTCTTCAAGTACAGGTTGATGTTGTCATTGGTCCTTTAAAATCCAATCTTGATCAGATAATTGTACAATCTCTCATACCATGCTCTTGGCGCTTGCTTCAGTCCATATAATGCTTTGTTCAATCTGCAAACCACATTCCTTTTGTTTGGGTCAACAAAACCATCATCTTTCTCAATATACACTTCTTCCAAGATACCATTGAGAAATGTAGATTTCACATCCATCTGATAAACTTTGAATCCTTTATAGGATACATATGCAAGTAAGGTTTTGACTCCTTCCAATCTTGCAACTGGGCAAATGTTTCACCATAGTCAATTCCTTCCTCCTATGCATAACCCTTGCATACCAGTATAGCTTTGTTTCTTGTCACATCTCCATGTTCATTCAGTTTATTTCTAACTACCCACTTTGTATCAATTACATTTTTATCCTTTAGCCTAGGTACAAGTGTCCAAGTCTTGTTCTTCTCAATCTGTTCAGTTTCCTCATTCATTGCATGTATCTAATCTTCATTTTCTAAAGCATCTTTCACTGTTTTGGGCTCAAATTCACATAACAGACATGTGCCATTTTTCAACTTACTTCGTGTCGTAATTGCAAAATCCTTTGATCCAATGATTTGATCAGAATTGTGGTGTCCCCTCACATATTTTGCTAGAGTAGGCTCAGGTCTTGCTTCAGATTCATTGATTGTGTTCAGTTCTAGTTGATTCTGTGACTCAGCATCTCCATCAGATATCTCGGCATTCACTTTTTGTTGATCGACAACTCCACTCTGTGACTCGGCAGGTGCATGATGTTTCTCGATAGTAGCCTCAGGTAATGAATTGGAATCTTCCTCATCCAGATATATGAATGATTTATAGCTTTCAAGCTCTTGTGTACTTTCAACTTCATTCCTTTCTGCAAACTCATCAATTCTAACATTTGCACTTTCCACAACTTTGTTAGTATTAGAATTCAAACATTTGTATGCTTTTCTTTTCATTGAATAACCAAGGAATATACCTTCTTCACCTTTAGCATCAAGTTTTCCATTTTTGTTGTCCTTCAGTATAAAACACTTGCTTCCAAATACTTTAAAATACTTTACACTACATGCATAACCATACCAAAGTTCATAAGGTGTAGCATTTGTACCTTTCTTGACTTCTAATCTATTTAGGGTATAGACTGCAGTACTTGCAACTTCATTCTAGTATTTTTGTGCAACATTCTTCTCCATCATTAGTGTTCTTGCACAATGCATGATAGATCTATTCCTGCTTTCAGCAATACCATTTTGTGGAGGTGTCCTAGGTGCAGACATCTATCTCTTTATGCCTCGGTCATTACAGAACCTATTAAACTCATTAGAAATAAACTCTCCACCTCTGTCAGATCTTAAGCATTTCAAACTTTAGCATGTTTCCTTTTCAACTTTAGCTAAGTACCATTTAAATAACTAAAATGCATCAGATTTTTCCTTGAGAAACATTACAGTCATCATCCTTGAGTAATCATCAACAAATAGAATAAAATATATTGCACGAGAGTAGCTTCTTTCTCCAATGGGACCACAGAGATCAGTATGGGCTAATTCCAAAATTTCCTCTGAAATATGTGTTTTACTCTTGAAACTAGACTTAGTCATCTTTCCTAGTTGACATTGTTTGCACATAGCATTCTTAGGTTTCTTTAACTTAGGTAGCCTTCTAACTTTTTTTTAATTTACTTATGCTTACCAAGTTATGAAAGTTCACATGACACAACCTCTTATGCCATAAAAAAACATCATTGTACTATGCAAAAAAACATGTTTCTTCACATAAATCCAAATAAAATAAGTTACCTTTAGTCTGATCACCACTTCCAACAAGTTCTCCAGTAGAATCATAGATCTTTTCTTTTCTGTGATGGAATTCAACTTTGTAACTAGAAGTGTTCAACTGTGTAACAATTAGCAAATTATATTTAAGATCATCAACCCAATACACATTATCACAACTGATTTTGTTAGTCAAGTTAATCAATCCTTTACCTTTGATAAGACATGGTGCATCATTACCAAATTTTACATATCCTCCGTTGCATTGGTTTAGGGTTTCAAACTTATCCTTTTCACTAGTCATATGATGCGAAAAACCACTATCAATGATCCAATGATCACTTTTACTCATATAAGATATTAATGCAATTTTCTCATCATCATCAGAATCTTCTTTCATTGCAACATAAACAATTTCTATATCATTGTCATCAGAATTGTAAGTATCATTGTCAGAAGTTTCTTCAGCAATATAACAAGATTTCTTACCTTTGTCTTTGTAATCCTTTTATTTCCTGAAGTCCCGGTCATCCTTTCTGTCATTGTATTCCTTGTATTTGTAGTCCTTTCTTTCATCTTTTTCATTCTTATCAGGACATCTAGCAGCTATATGACCAACTTTATTGCATGAAAAAAAAATAATAGGAAGTTTACCTCTGTATTTTCCTTTTCCTCTGGATAGCCTTTTTTCCATAAGTGCTTCAAGTTCTTCAAGATCATCATCAGTAGTGTCAATATCACTGTTCACATGTTTCTTTCCTTTCTTAGATTTATTGAGAACCAACTGTGATCTAAAAGTAGAATCAATACCGTGTGGATTATAGTTATCATAATTTGACATTTCAAATGCAGTGAGTCTACCTATCAGATTTTCCAGATTCAGATTATTGTTAGGAGTGCATCTCAGTTCTTGAATTGCAGAAACTCTAATAGCATTTACATGAAGTAAATTTCTCAGTACCTTGCTCATAATAGTTTTCTCATCTATTGTTCCATTAGCTCCTCTAATCCAGCATTTACAACTTATTTTACTCTACCATAATACTGATTAACATTTTCACCTTCTTGAATTTTCATCTCATCAAACTTACCTCTTAGACTTTCTGATTTAGCTCTCAGCACATTTGTGTCTCCACCATAGATAGTTTCAAGTTTATCCCACGTCTACTTTGCAATTGTGTAGCTCTTTATATCATCAAACTCTGAATAGCTCAATGAGGAGGCAATCTCCAACATTGCTTGATTGTGCTCTTGCTTTTTTTTTTTAGTTGTGCAGCTGAGAGAGGAGTACAAGGTGATACATAGTCATTTTCAATAAGTTGCTTATAATCATCTCCAATACTAGCTAGATGAAGTTTCATCAAACTCTGCCATGCAGGAAAGTTATCTTTATTCATCTTGGGAATCTCCGTATTATACATCTTGATCTTTTTTCTCCAAGTACCTTCAAACTATTTTCAGGAGACCAAAGATTTGATACCAATTGTTAGAATGATTTTAGAATAACTGAGAGGGGAGGGGTGAATCAGTTATCCTCAGGTCTAGATATAGAAAATAAAACTTTTCTATATTTCAGATCTATTTGGTAGCAGTAGCATATGTCAACAACTTTAATCATGTAGTTTACTGTCTAATGAAATTGCTTGTAGAAACATAACAGTAAAAAAAACCATAAGCATTCACACAAGTTTACACAAGTATTTAACATGGAAACCCAATATGGGAAAAACCACTAGTAACATGCGACCAAGTTTTCACTCTTCTGAAGTGAGCTCTGTGAGGAGCCAACCCTGTTAAAGGTTACAATAACACACTGTTAGGTGTGACTTGGTTAAAGGATTTAATCACCCTGTCAAGAGTGTCTTTGTTAAAGGACTTAGAACATTCCACATGAATGTCACCTTGTTAGAGGATTGATACAATTGACTATTAGGTCAACCTTTTAAAAGGATTTTAACTGATACAATGGTTAGAAAGTAATCGACAGTTATGACCTAATTTATACAACTTACTTTGCAATTCAGATCCAATTATAGCTCTAATGTTAACTTACTAGATAGCCTGCATTGTCATTTCAACATTTTGATTTGCTTGGAAATCCGTCAAGCAATCACACATGCAACTCTTTGCTTCTGTATTCAGCCTTCTCTGCTAGATCATGCCAAATAGTAAATCAACTATGCAATCCTCTTGCATACACACATGTACTTCCATATTTAGTAGCACACTGAGCACACTCAATGAATAACCCCTGAGGTTATCATATACCTCTCTTTCTAGGTCAGATAAATCTTTGTCTCTTAATCAAGATTGTAGATCTTGTAGACGTCCAAAATCGTCCTTATATTAATTTAATTAATATTCCCATAACATTATAATTAATTTTAATTAATTATATCTGTTATTTTATTCTATCTATTTAATTAAATTTATTTAATTAAATACGATTCATGCTCCTAAGTATTTGAATTTAATTTGAATACTATCCCTTTTAATGTATTAAATCTTATTTAATACATTATCCCTCATAAATCCC
>MU223318.1:466882-491476 GCA_018584345.1 Thuja plicata | reverse complement strand
CTCTCTGTCTCACACACACACACACACACACACACACACACATATATCTGTGTGTGTGTGTGTGAGAGAGAGAGAGAGAGAGCATACTGATTTTCCTAAATGTTGCATGTATGCACAATAATGGGTACCTATTTTATACCTTACTTGATTCAAATGGATGGTAGAAAATATTTTGATTTCTAAAGATGATAATAGGTTAATAATGTGTTAGATCATCTCAAGATCTTTCCTACGCTTTTTGAACGGAGTCAATCAGAATCCATGAGAGAGAGAGAGCATACTGATTTTACTATGCATTGCATGTATGGACAATAATGGGTACCTATGTTATACCTTACTTGATGCAAATAGATGGTAGAAAAGATGTTGATATCTAAAGATGATCATAGGTTAATAATGTGAAAGATCATCTCAACATCTTTCCTACACTTTTTGAATGGAGTCAATTAGATTCCATGAGAGAGAGAGAGCATACTGATTTTCCTAAACATTGGATGTATGGACAATAATGGGTACCTATTTTATACCTTACTTGATTCAAATAGATGGTAGAAAAGATATTGATTTCTAAATATGATCATAGGTTAATAATGTGTTAGATCATCTCAAGATCTTTCCTACGCTTTTTGAATGGAGTCAATCAGAATCCATTCTTCTTCTTCTTCTTCTTCTTCTTCTTCTTCTTCTTCTTCTTCTTCTTCTTCTTCTTCTTCTTCTTCTTCTTCATCATCTCCTCCTCCTCCTCCTCCTCCTCCTCCTCTTCTTCTTCTTCTTCTTCTTCTTCTTCTTCTTCCTCTTCTTCCTCTCTTCTTCTTCTTCTTCTTCTTCTTCTTCTTCTTCTTCTTCTTCTTCTTTGCCTTCTTTGCCTTCTTGGTTGGTGGTGCATCTGACTCAGTAGATTCAAAATCACTTAATTCTTCATATTCACCAATGGGTGACTTCCCCTGGCGACATCTTGCTCTGAATATTTATCATCTACCAAAAGTTTCTTCTCAAGTGTTTTTATTATTTTATTCTTATTTCAGTCTATCTTCTTCACTACTAGGCCAGTTTTGATTCTAGCCTTAGCTTTCTAATAGGTTCCAAATCCGACCAATCATTTGTCCACTACTTCATTTTGTAATGCTTCAGTAGAATTTGTAGCCTGATCAATGTTGATCTCATAATGTAGAGGTGGTAACCATGCTATTCTTAGTACAACTAGTTTTATTAAAATGGTGTCACTATGCACTATGAAACACATTTCATCTTTATATTGTTCCACCAATTTTGCAGGTATCCTCATTCTCTTCTGCATTCTATCCTTGAAGGTAGTGAACTATTCATCCATTAATGATGAGAATTTATCCCCTAGTGACTTTATGAATTCACTAATTTGTAATGTTATTGGTCGGGTTGTGTCCCAATTGGCATTACTGACAGATGGGAAGAAGTTCTGAAAATAGAAAAATGTGCACATAAGGAGTGAACCAAACTTACATGAATTATATATGGCTGACCTAATATTCCTCATGTTCTCTTCTAGTTGCTTCAATAGAAGCTCAGATAAGTCAACTTGTAATCCCTTCTTCACAATCTTATAGGCGGTGTAGAGTACTCCACATGCTATGCTATTTAGTCGGCTAGCTTGGAATACCTTGTATCCAACTACACATGCACCTAACTTCATCTCTGGGTTGGTGATGAAGTTAAACTTTAAACCTCTGTCATCCCATACTACACCTATCATCTTTCCAATCTCGGGGTGAGAAGGATGTTTTAGGGCTTTGGCCTTGTCAGTTACTGGATAACCGGTTACTACGTGAATTACATCTTTAGTGATTGGTTTCATTTCATCCAACAACATTTTATTATCATGTACTCGGCTGAGTAATATCTAAATCCATTGAGTAACATATGGAGTAATCTAATGTACCCCTCAAATATATGAATACTCACTTAACTACATCCCAATGTACCTGTCCAGGGTTAGCCATAAACTGACTCAAGACTCCCACTTCTTGGGCAATGTCTAGTCTAGTACAGAACATAGCATACGTAAGACTACCAACTGCACTAGCATAAGGTACTCTACTCATGTCCTCCACCTCACAAGGAGATTTTGGACAATCATTTATAGATAACTTTGTTCCCACTAAAAAAGGAACACATAGTGGTCTACAATCTGCCATGATAAACCTATCCAACATAGACTTCACATACTTACTCTAACTCAACCAAAGTTTTCTGTTAGACCTGTCTGTACTTATTTCCATACCCAAGATGTACCTTTCTTCCCCAAGATCTTTCATCTCAAATTGTGTTGACAAGTGAGATTTAAAATTAGAAATCATACCCTTACCCTTCCCAAACAGTAACATATCATCAACATATAATGCAACAATAAGAAGGCGATCATTTTCAACTCTGAAATAAACATAATGATCTGATTTTGATCTTACAAGTCCAATTGAAAGCACAAAGGCATCAAACTTAAGGTACCACATCCTAGGAGATTGCTTCAAACCATATAGAGATTTCTTTAATCTGCAAACTAAGGATTCTTTACATTTAACAATGTAGTGCTCAGGCTGTGACATGTAAATCTCTTCCTCCAAATCACCATGAAGGAAAGTTGTTTTCACATCCATTTGTTCTATCTCTAAATCATATGATGCAGCAAGAGATGAAAGAAATATAATGGATGTTAACTTGGAAACAAGAGAGAATATTTCACCATAATCTATTCCCTCTACCTGTGAATACCCCTTTGCAACTAATCTAGCTTTGTACCTTTCAACACTGCCTTCTGCACAGAATTTCTTCTTGAACACCCATTTCAAGGCAAAGGTAGAAGGTCCCAAGTTTTTTTTTCTCCAATAAAGCCATCTCATCATCCATAGCTTCAATCCTGGAACCTACATCTTCCATTTCCAAAGCCTCTTTCACAGATCTAGGCTCATTAGTGTTAGTAATCAAAGAAAAAGAACAATTGGAATCTAACATAGAATAACCAAACCTTTCTAGTTGCTTTATTTCTCTTGTGGATCTCCTCAAGGGCTGAGGTTGAGGTTTTTCTTCCTCTTCTTCTAAACTATGAGAGCTGGTAGAGCTCTCCTCATCATTAGACCCAAATTGGTCTCTCTGTTCAGTCTTCTCAGGGGTAGGAGGAAACTGAAAAACATATTTTTCCTTTTCTTTTTCATCTGGTTGTAGCACAATAGGAGAAGATGTTAGCTCTCTAAAAATAACATTTCTATTATGCAAAACCTTACTAGTCAGAGGATCCCAAAGCTTGTATCCTTTCACACCAACACTGTATCTGATGAAAACACATTTGGTAGCTTTGTGTTCCAACTTAGATCTTTTCTCCTTTGGAATATGTGCATAAGCTTCACAACCAAAAATAGGAAGATGTCTAATTGAAGGCTTCTTACCAGACCACACCTCCATGGGTGTCTTACCAACAAGAGCTAATGTAGGAGATCTATTAACTAGATAGAAAGCAATGGCCACAACTTCAGCCCAAAAACTATGTTCTAAACTAGCTCCACTAAGCATACTCCTAGCCTTCTCCATCAGTGTCCTGTTCGTTCTCTCTGCAACTCCATTTTTCTGTGGGGTGTAAGGAGTTGTCTTATGTCTCTTGATTCCTTGTTCTTTACAGAACTATTCAAACTCTATGGAATAAAACTCACCACCATTATCAGTTCTCAAACACTTGATTCTTTTACCAGTCTTATTCTCCACGAGAGCTTTAAATTCCTTGAACCGACTGAAAACCTGTGTCTTACTTTTAAGGAAATATATCCAAGTCCTTTTACTTTAATCATCTATAAAAGATATAAAATATACAGAACTGGAGATAGAAGGAACTTTTATAGGACCAAATACATCAAAATGAATAAGGTCCAAAAGTCCATAAGACTTGTGAGAACTGGAGTAGAATTGAACACAATTTTGCTTACCAGAAACACAGTGTTCAAAGAAATCAAATTCGAGATTACAATCATTTAGCCCCTCGATGAGATTTTTAGTTTTCAAGGTCCTAAGACCCTTCTCACCAATGTGACCAAATCTCATATGCCACAACATTTTCTTTTCTATAGGAAGCTTGCCTTCCAAAGTGTTTGCACCCTTAGGTACACTTATTGCACTTCCATCGGAACCCATTGCCACAGTCTTCTTTACTGCTCATTCAGATGGTGGAGATGAAGTGATAGCCGCTCTCTTCTTTGAAATAGAAGAAATATTGCACTGAGCAATGCATGCATCAAGTTGAAATAAAGTACCTCTCCTAGTACCTATAGCAAGCACCATAGAACCTCTCATCATCTTGCATCCATCTTTCGAAAAGATAACTTGCACACCTACATCATTCAACATACTTATAGATAATAGGATTCATGCCAAACCTAGAATGTGCATAACTTCATTGATTCCCTTTACTCATCCATCAGGAAATCTAATAGTGACCCTTCTGCGTCCAACTATCTTTAGGTGAGAATCATCACACAAGTACACCTTTCCACGATCAAACTCTTCATATTTTGAGAACCATTTTCGATGAGAGGTCATGTGAAAACAAGCACCTGAGTCAACCAACCACACATCATCAGATGCATGGGCTGAAAAAGCTACAATAAAAGCATCTCCATCTTCTTGAGATTTTTATGAAGCTGAATCTAAGCCTTTCTTCTTATTCTTCAATTCTTTGCAGTCCCTCCGGAAGTGCCCAGATTTATCACAGTTCCAACATTTTTCCTTGGAATTTCTAGGAGTCTTAGAACTCCCATGAGATTTGGGTCTTCCATTCTTTGACTTATTTTCATTCTACTTTCCTTTATCATTGGATCTCCCATGAATAGCAAGGGCTTCCTTAGACGAATCTGAAGTCTTTCTTTGCAGATCCTCAAATAGTAGCGAAGACACCACATCATCGATATAGAATGTGACTGTATTACTTCTGAGAGCCATCACAAGATGGTCCCATGAATCCGGAAAGGAACAAAGCAGGGTCATACATCGATCCTCCTCCTTGATCTTGGCACTAGATGATGCCAACTATGCAATCAATAAATTGAATGGGTTGAGATGATCAGTTACGGATCCACCTTCCTCCATTATTAAAGAATACAACTTCTTTCTTAGGAACAACTTAATCACCAGAGATTTGGCCTGATACACTAACCCAAGCCATTTCCACAAAGAATTTGTAGTAGTCTCATCAAGAACATTCAGAAGAATGACATCTGCTAGACAGAGTTTGATGATACCCTTAGCCTTCTGATCCTTGATCTCCCAATCTGCTTGAGATATCACTGTAGGTCTCACATCAAGTGAAGTAGCCTCCCATAGATCATGGTCTTCAAGCATGTCTTCCATCTTGATTTTCCACAACTCAAAATTAGTGCCATTAAATTTCTCCACCTCCATTCTACTATATGAGGAACTTGCCATCTTAATCTGCAAATAAGATTCAGAATGCTTTGCACAAAAAACTCCCACTCAACTTGAGATTAGCTCAAAAAACCCTACCCAACAACTAGGATCAAAAGTTGATCAGGATCTGATACCACTTGTAAGGAAACTCAAGTGCGGAAACAACTTCGTACACTAATCTCTAAAGGAAATTATTGTGCAAATTATTTTAAATCCTTATAATTTCAGATTCAGTAACTACCTTAACAATGATATTGCAGCCATATACCATGCATACAAAAAATAGAGAATGACACAATGATTTACCCTGGGGAAAACCTTTTATTAAAAACCCCAGCACTCCAAAACCTACACAATGTATTATCTTCAACCCAACGGTTACAACACACTTGCAATGTAAGTTCTTTCAATAGACAATCAACACTCAAAGACAAATCTAGTAGCACGAGATCATACCAAAAATACACTCTTTTCCTATCCCAGTCTACAACCCTCAAAAATGCTTATATCATGCACTTTCCTTTTTAGGGAAACTTCCAAAGATAGCCGTATTAGGGTTTTACCATTCTCCAAGAAAATAGGAACCCGGCAATTGCAGAAGAGTGTACACTACTTGACTTTATCAGTTTCCCTATGTCTTGCATGTCTTCACCCGTCATTGAATCTTCTAGAAATATCTCTTACGTGTCATAGGAATCTATCATAACTATTTCAGCCATGATCTCTTTACATAATATTCAAGATGCCGACACATCAAGTAGAGTGACACATCAACATTCCAACTAGACATGTACACTCACACTTAATTACATTATTTGCAAGAAATACATTTTACAAAACAAATAATAAGAATAGGAATTATCCAAGGTTGAGACACCTTATTCCTAACATGCTTGAGAATGCTCCTTGGTCTTCGGGTTGTGAAGCAACGTCATGGAAAAATATATACTTGGGCTCTTCATAGGTAGAGTTCTTGATCAGGTTGATGTTCTTGTTTTTCACATTCTTGATCTTTAAGACTCGAGATGTGGTTGCCATTTTTTGTAGAATTAAGGTGTCCTCCATAAAATAACTATGAACTCAGTAAGTCTTGGTACTTACATGATCTTATTTGTAGATGCTAGGAATCTGTTGGAGTCACCTTTGAATCTTCTTTAAACCAATCTACAAACTTGTTGCTTTTGGTATCTCTTCTTCACTCTTTTCTTTTCTTTTTTTTTCATGGTGAATGAAATGAGCTCTTGTTGCCCTATTTATAACATATGACTTAATTCATGCATTGAATGCTTTAGCTACAACTCAATAAAAATGACGCTCAATCATCAATCCAAAGCCTTCATATTCAATGAATATAAATGCTTGAGGTAAGTGTCAACTTTGTTGCACTTTTTACATGTTCACCGACGGTGCTCAGTATATAGAGATGACTTGATTATCTTTTACATGATTACCGATGATGCTCGGTTTATATTGACAACTTGGATTTTATATGTATACTGACAATGCTTAGTATGTATTGATCGATGGGATTGGATTTACAAAATCATAACAAGTAATACCATAGTGCATCTTCATTCATGCTAATTTGGCATATTATCTATGAATATTGGAACTGATGTAAAATATAGATTTGTATAGTTTAGTTTTGTACTTACTTGTTTTCTTAGGTGGGGGTGGTGGAATCACCTAATCCATTGGATGAGGTGTCACCAATTGTGATGCTTGGTCCAACATCATATTTTCTTGAATCTTTCCTCCACATCTTATTTCTCATTCTCTTGATATCTTCAATAGTGTTCCCATTAGCAAAAGTTCTTGTCTCTATCACTTGGTCTCTGCATTCCTTTTTTTAGGTGACCGACCTTATGATAGTGTAAGCATGTAATTTTAGAGTTTGTCTAGTTCCTTGACCTTTGTATCCATTTCCTCATGCAGTTTGCAGCTATGTGTCCATATCTACCACATGTTGTGCCATTTTTCCATGTGTTGTAATCCCAAACATATGAGTTACCGACTCTTCTTGGTTGATAAGAATTTTCTTATTCTTTTGGTTTCCATACTTTATTTTTCTTTTTCCTACATTCATAAGATGTGTGCCCATGCATTTTTCAAATACAATAGTATTTTCCATGTAGTATTCCTTCTTTGGTTGTTTCACCTTAGATCTTCATTGATGTGCTTTGTGTCCATACTTTTTATAGTTATAAAAATTATCTATGAATGTAGAAGTTGATTTAGGAATACCTTTAGCTTTGCTCCTGCAAACATTTGATGTGTGACATGGTTTTCCACAGTGATTGCATGATGGCTTCTTTATTCTTGGATTTGTGTAGACCTATTTGTTATTATCTCAGTTTGATGATTCTCCATACTTTGTATACCCTAGAATGGTATTGTTGTTTAGTCTTCTTTGCCCATTCAGAAAATCGTCCATTCTTTTTGTGCTTTCTTCAGTTTTCTTGATCATATCACTATGATGTTGCTGAATCCTAACTTCATACTTTAGTTTCTCATTTTCTTCTCTTAGTTCACCAATGACTTCCAATTTTCCATTGAGTTCTATTTTCACTCGGTTGGCCTCATGACTCATAAGAACTATTTGATTGGTGATCTCATGATGTTCAGTAAGCTTTGTATTTCAGTTTCTCTCTCTTGTATCTTTTCAGTGATCTTCCTCCTATCATGAATAGCTAATGTAATTTCTTGTTCATCTTCTCTGGCATTATTCATAACATCAATCATTCTTACCATCTGTGTCTCTTGACTGATTTGTAGTACCTTTACTTGTTCTGTCAGATGTTGATTGATTTCATTCAAACTTGCAATGCTTCCTTCATATGTGTCTGATGTATTGCTAGATGTAGATCCTAACGACTCAAACAAATTGGGTATCTCTTCTTCAAGATAGTTTGTTTCATTGTAGCGAGATGCCATAACTTTTCTTTCATCTAGTAGCTCTCTCATATAGATTCTTTCTTATTTGTATTTATCATAGAAGATCTATATCTGCAACTTCTGATTCTCAATATTCTTATCAAGCTTATACCTTTCCATTTTATGATCTTTTCTCTCAAGTGATTTAAACTTTTCCAAATAAGAGATCTAGCTGTGATACCAATTGTTGGAATAATGGAATGGTGTATACTAAGAGGGAAGGGTTGAATTAGTACCCTTTAAAATTTTTATCAATTAACCCTTAGTACTATGTTCCTGCATTGCCAACCATATTTCTTTTCTATTTTATGCATATAATATCAAATCATAAACTTAATTGCATGTAAACATTCATAGAAACATTCATGAAAAGTAGTTACACATGACACCAGAATTGGTAACGTAGAAAAGCCCTAATAGAAGGTAAAAACTGTGGTGAGGATGAAACCCACAAAGCTTCACTATCTGTAGAATGGAAGGTGCTAGTTAAAGCTACAAGTGTGATCACTTCTGATGATCTTACCTCGTTAGGAGTAAAATTTTATACTGGTTAGGTCTACTCAGTTAAGGGATTTAGAAACACCGTTAAGTGTACACTCAGTTAAGATATTTACAATAAGAATGTTAAGTCCACTTTCTTAAAGGATTTCTTCTATTTGATATAATTGTTAGAGAGTAGTCAAAAATACGTGTTGATCATATGATATGAAACCTTGAATTTCTGAATACAGATCCTTTAAGTTCATAATGTATATGTATCACCTATAGTGAATGATTAATACCTTTGTTCTGCTTAGTAGCCTTGAATCTTGTTCTTCATAACTGAATTCTATCTTTTTTGTCCTTCTACATGAAACTCTCTCTCTCTCTCTGATCCATAGATGTCTGTAGCTGATACAATCATCCTATTCTAATTGATTACTACATCTATTTATACAATGTATTTAGCTAATTAGGTTTCACACCTTACAATAAAAACTCTTTGATCAAACATTTACAACTTGACCTTGATCTCCTAGTTTTCATGTTTACGATCAGTTATACTAATTAAAATAATTACATATGCTTTACTTGTCCCTCAAGAAATGGTTTTACAGTGAATCATAAAGCTAATTATAAAACTGAAGTGTTTTATATGATGTGTAAGTCAGATCCACATTTCTAAAAAATAAAACTGTCTCTCGGTATACTAGTTCTCGGGTTGCTCTGTTGTCTTTTCTCGGTGATGTCTCTAAACTATCTTTTGTTTTACTCTGTAAACTCTGTTCTCAGTTTACACTGTAAACTATCTGTTGGTGATAGTGCATATCAGTGTTCATTGGTTTCGGTGTTCACTTGCACTAACATTTTTGGTGACCATTGCACTTGTATATTTTTGGTGTCCTCTGCACTTGACTATTTTGGTGTCCATTGTGCTTGAATGAATGCTGTCACTTGGTGATCATGTTACTGATAGTCCAAAAACTGCTTCCTTATATACTAATGATAAATATGATCCTTTAGGATTATCAATATGTACACAACAAAAAAGTAGTCATAAGGGAAAAGACCCAAAATGCATATTCACCACAAAGAGACTAAACCAAGATAGTCAGAGAGAATCATAGAGAGAGATGTGTACTTGTTTGGGATTTTGAATCTTTTTGTTTTTTTAGCTTTGATGACCCTTATCCAACTTTTGAAGGTTGTGCTTGTCAAGCTTGCGATGACCCTTCTCCAACTTCTAAAGGTTGTTCTTGTCAAGCTTTCAATGACCCTTCTCCAACTTTTGAAGATTTTTCTTGTCAAGTTTTGAATGACCCTTCTCCAACTTCAAAAGGTTATGCTTCTTGAGCATTTCCTACATACAAAGATAAAATTAATAAACAAAAGTCTGAATGAAATTTCTTGTGTATAGAGTCATATTAATCATAAGATAAGTCTCATTAGGTCATATAACCTATCATACATCCTAATAGGTCTAATTAGGTCATAATAGGTTTAATTGGGTATAATTAGGTCCTAATAGGTCTAATTTGGTCTAATTATGTCCTAAGGGGTCTAATTAGGTCTAATTAGGTGCCAATAGATCTTAAGAAGTCATATTATTCATAGTGGGTCTAATTAGGTCCTAAGTGGTCTAATTAGGTCCTAATAGGTCTAATTGGGTCTAATTAGTTCCTAAGGGGTCTAATTGGGTCTAATTAGGTTCTTAAGAGGTCATATAACCTATCATAGATCCTAATAGGTCTAATTTGGTCTAATTGGGTCCTAATCGGTCTAATTGGGTCTAAATAGGTCCTAAGCAGTCTATTTGGGTCTAATTGGGTCCTAATCGGTCTAATTGGGTCTAAATAGGTCCTAAGCAGTCTATTTGGGTCTAATGGGGTCTTATGGGGTCATATAACCTAGATCATAGGTCCTAATTGTGTCTAATTAGGTGCTAAAAGGTCTAATTTGGTATAATTAGGTCCTAATAGGTCTAACTGGATATAATTAGGTGATAATAGGTCTCAAGGGGTCAGATTACTCATAGTGGGTCTAATGAGATCTTAAGGGGTCATATAACCTATCATAGGTCTGAATAGGTCTAATTACATCTATTTAGGTCCTAATAGGTCTTATGGGTGTAATGAGGTCTTAACAGGCCATATAACCTATCATACATGTCTGAATAGGTACAATTAGGTGCTCAAGGGTCTTAAGGGTCATATTACTCATAGTGGATCTAATGAGGTCTTAAGGGGTCATCTAACCTATCATAGGTCCTAATAGGTCTAATCAAGTCTAATTAGGTCCTAATAGGTCTTATGTGTCTAATGTGGTCTTAAGGGGTCATATAACCTATCATAGGTTCTAATTGGTATACTTAGGTCTAATTAGGATGTAATAGGTCTGATTGGGTCTAATTAATTCCTAAATCTAATTGGGTCTAATTAGGTGCTAATAGGTCTTAAGGGCTCATATTACTCATAGTGGGTCTAATAGGGTCTTAAGGGGTCATATAACCAAACAGAGGTCCTAATAGGTATAATTAGGTCCTAATAGTCCCAATTAGGTCTAATTAGGTCCTAATAGGTCTAATTGGGTCTAATTAGGTGCTAATAGGTCTTAGGGGGTCATATTACTCATAGTGGATCTAATGGGGTCTTAAGGGGTTATATAACCTAGATCATAGGTCCTTATAGGTCTAACTGGGTTTAATTAGGTACTAATAGGTATAATTAGGTATAATTAGGTCCTAATAGGTCTAACTGGGTATAACTAGGTGCTAATAGGTCTTAAGGGTCCATATTTCCATATTCCTCATAGTGGGTCTAATGAGGTCTTAAGGGGTCATATAACACAACATACATCCTAATAGGTCTAATTACGTCTAATTAGGTCCTAATAGGTCTTATGGGCCTAATTAGGTCCTAAGATGTCTAATTGGGTCTAATTAGGTCCTAATATTTGTTCATAAATAGGCCCCTAATTAGGTACTATTACTATTAAATATTATTTACTGTTGCTCATATTAGGTCATATTACTCACATGTATTAGGTACAATAATTAGTATAATTATGTATAATTAGGTCTTATTAGGGGTTAGTTAGTCTAATTAGGCCATAGGTCCTAATTTGGGTCTTATTACTCATACTAGGTCCTAAATTGTCAAATATTACTCATATTAGGTCCTAATAGGTTGAACATTACGTCTTAAGGGGTATAATTAGATATATAATTATATCTTATTAGTCATATTAATTCTAATCAGTCTAATATAGGTCTCATTGGGTCTAATTAGTCCTATTAAGTCTAATTAGGTCTTCTTTATCAAATTAGGTCTAATTAGGTATTGCAATATCATGCTTACATGTTTGAAATTAAGACAAGTCCTTGAGAGAGAGAGAGAGAGAGAGAGAGAGAGAGAGATGGTTTCCTAAGATAATATCTTTCCCATTCTTCGTCACGTAGCCTTTGTTCAGTCTCTTCTGAATAATGTTGTGCACTCTTATTTAGCCTTCTCTTTTTATTTCCCATCACTTTCCAAAATTGTTCCACGAAAATTTGATAAAATATAATTTCAAGTCTTCCTTCTCCAAAATCTGAATTATTTTGCATCTTTCAAATTAATAAAATGAGGAAAACATTTATTTATTTATATGTAATCATTACTAACCGAAAACAGTACCAAATTGGCCGACATTGGTTTCTATCGAAGGTAATTTTTAAATTTCTATCGAAAGTAATTTTCTTAATGGCTTAACCCTCGCTAAAGAAATCAAGTACTTTTGATCGAAACTAGGGACTTTTGATCGAAATAACTTTCTCTCGATAGTCCCCAAGTAAGGACAATTTGAAGAGTTTTACAAAAATTCTGAAGATTTCATGGCTTCAGGACTCAATTGCAGGGCCCAAATGGAACAATAAGGAGACATAATCTTTCATAGTATAAGTACTCCAAACAAGCTTCCTAATGATTAAGTATTTGACAATATTTTAGTTTATTATGTATATATATTTTTACGTTAATTGAATGTGGAATTTTTATCAAATATAAACCTCTAAGTTTGACGTTTAAAGAAAAATAGTAGAAAAGATAAAAAAAATTATTGGCCTATGCCCTCACTTGATAAAAATGACAAGAAAATTTAGAACCTAGTTTGGAAATTACAAAGATGACTAATTGATCCTATTTCTTGTCATTTCCACAATCTTTTAATTGTAATTTCAAAGATTTAAATTTAGTGAAGAATTCCTCTAAAGTTGAAAAACTTTAAGGACTAAGACCAAGGCATTTATTTTCCAACTCATGATTTCTAAGTTCATCAATTGTCGAAAACAGTGTTTTGAGATTCTCCCAAACTTGGCTAGGTGTTTTCAAGTTCTCAACATGAAAAACTAATTTAGGAGATAAATTTAAACATAGAAAGCCAAATGCTTGGTCAACCTATAATGAAAAACTTTTCTTTTTCCTTTCTTGCATTAGGTTCTTTTTGATGACATGTAACTAATTGAATGTGTGATAATGTTAAGTTGAAGATAATACAAGTCATTAAATTAGTTAATGGATTGTATTATCATTGATGTCAACTTGATATCATCTATATGGTCATGTACATAATACCAAAGACCTTACAGAACCAAAGGAACAAAGGTTATACATCTAGCAATGCATAAAAGTCATGTATTCACTAAGTGACAAAAAAAACTGATGGAGTGCACACTGATGGAAAAAGTAATGATGGAAAGTCATAGTGATACCCAATGAATAGAAGAACAGTGTTTCCTGACGAAGCAGAATCAAAAAGTGCCTCACGAGAAAAGTCAGAAGGTTTCCCGATGAGCACAATCAAGGTTGCCCGATGAGTAAATTTCCAATGATGCCCGATGGACAAAGATCATGAAGCTAACTGGAGTCTCACTGACAGAATAGAGAGTTCAAAAAATGACAAAATATCTAGCTGGCAGAGCTAAAAGAAAGACTTAACTGGTTGTTTTCTTTGTTTTATTCGAATAGAGTTAAGTGATTAATTTAAAGATGATTTGTACGGTTGGCAAGAAGATTTCTATGAGACAAATTAGGATTTATGCTTTAAATCTAATTGGCTGGTTTGTTTTTCATGTCAAGAATCAAGAATCAATGAATATCATGTCTATATAAGAGACAAGCTTAATTCATTTCCATATCACATTCATGGAAAATGGATTAAGGGGAGTGAATAGAAAGAGGATTTGAAGAGAAACTGATGAAGAACAACTTCGTACAGTCCTGATCAATCAAGCTGAAGAAGAGCTAAGAAATTTTGCAGACACCGATGAACAGTAAGCACAGCATCATGGAGAAGAAACTATGGAGCACAAAAGAATTGAATTGATACATTGATCAGAGAGGTAATGTACTTAAATAGATCTAAAAAAATTTCAATTCAAAGCTACATCATGAACAGGTCATAGTGTTCTAGTTTAACCATTGAAGCATCAAGTCTCTTAATAGAGCAGGACTTAACAGTCTTCTATATATTGAGGTACATCCTAAGGAGTGCCAAAAAGGTTGATTCATGAAAGTAGCATTGGATTTTCCCGATACCTATTGACAGTCTAAGAAGGAGGCTGATTCAAGGATGGTAGCAATAGATGCTTGATACTAAGTGAAAACCTCTATGTATAAAATCCTCTAACAAGGTTGCACTTAATAGTGTGTTTGTAACCTTTAACAGGGTTGGCTCCTAACAAGGCTCACTTCAGAAGAGTGAAAATTTGGGGTACCGGTCCCTGTAGTTTTTCCCTTAACAGGGTTTCCATGTTAAAATCCATGTGTTATGTGTGTGTGGTTTATTACTTTACTATTTTACATCTCACATAGTTAATTCTGGATTGTTTGGTATACTCTACTTATTTACTGAGTTTTGGTAAATAGTTATACTACTTATCGGTAATCAAGGAGAATAAGGATAGACAGGTAATCTTTATAAAGTGTTTCATGGCATGCATCTTGTAGGGACATAATAATCTGAGGTTTATAGATTGGTGGTTAATTTTTTAAGGATAAAATTTGAGGCGACTGATTCACCCCCCCTCCTCTCAGTTATTACTAACAATTGGTATCATAGGTTGTGTGCTTAGAAAGGAAGGTTTCAAGACCTAAGTCAAAGATCAAAAGATGAACAAATGAGATGTACCTAAGTTGAATAAAGACAACTTTGGTTCATGGTAAAACAGGATAAGACTCCACTTATCAGGTATTGGTAATGATGTTACTCAATTCCTAGATACTAAATATGTGTTTCCCACATGATCATTAGTAGTAGATCAATTGAGGGAAAAGAATGAACACAAATGCATAGTCATAGAGCTTTCTTCCTTACTCTCTGAAGCTGAATTTGAAGATGTCAAAGATTGAAAAACTACAAAGAAAATGTGGGACAAACTGAAACTTGTACATGGAGATGATACAAATATTCTGAGAGCCAAGGCAAAAAGTATTAGAGGAAAGTTTGATGATCTCAGAATGAAAGAAGGAGAAAACATCACACAATACAACACAAGAATAAAAGAAGTAGTCAATGCTATATGAGGAGTTGAAGGTACAGTTGAAGAGGAGATAGTTTTAAGTAAAATCTTAAGAACCTTACTTCCTATATATGCTATTAGAGTTTCTTCTATTCAAGAAATGAGAGCAGTAGAAAACAATACAGTTACTCTTGATAGTTTAATTGGTAGACTGATTTCATTTGAGATGAATAACTTTGATAATAGTGTCTTACCAAAATTAGAGTCTGCATTTAAGTCTTCTATGAGAAGAAGAAAATCAAGTCATAGACACACATCTAGAAGAGATAGTGAAAGTGAAATTGAAGAAGAAGATCTAGATGAAACAGAAGTACTTATGGCTAGAAGAATGCAGAGAGTGAAAGGTAAATACAAAGGGAAGTTACCACTTGTATGCTTTAATTGTAAAGAGATTGGACACTTTGCTGCAAGATGTCCTAACCGAAGAAAAGATGACAAAGGTAATGATAGACCTTTTGAGAATAAATCTAACAGAGGTGATAACAAAGATTACAGAAGCTATTGACAATTAGAAAGAAGAGATACCTGAGACTACAAGGAAAAAGGAAAGAAATCCAGCTACCTTGTTGCTTGCAAAGATGAAGATACTGACACTGAATCTGATGATGACATTGATATGGTATTTGTGGCTATGAAAGATGATTCATATGAAGATGCAAGGTATGTGCAAAGTGCACTCATATATAATGTTAGCAAGAATGACATCTGTATTACAGATAGTGGCTACACTCACCACATGACCAATGAAAAAGAAAAGTTTAACACTTTTGGGTATTATAATGGTGGTAGAGTAAGAATGGGAAATGATACACCTTGCCAATTGAAGGTAAAGGAGCTATAATGTTGAATAACCTGATTAAATGTGAAAATTCTTATTGGGTAAAAGGATTGAATTATAATTTGTTGAGTGTTTCTCAACTAAATAATTCAAGTTACAGAGTAGCATTTGAGAATAAGAAGACAAAGATCTTCAATGAATCAGAAAGATTGATTGGTACCGGTGAACAAACAAAAGGTAACTTATTCTATCTGAATGATACTAACACCACATCCTTAATGACTAGAAATGAAGACATATGGTTGTGGCACAAAAAATTGTTTCATGTGAATTTTGACAACATGATGAAAATAAGCAGAAGGAGAAATGTAAGAGGCTTACCAACGATGTCAAAGCCTAACATCATGTGCAAGAATTTTCAAAAAGGTAAAATGACAAAGTCTAGTTTAAAAATTAAAACCCATACATCTAATGATATTCTAGAATTAGTCCATACTGATCTATGTGGACCAGTAAGGACAAAAAGTTATTATGAAGATAGATATTTTATTCTTTTTGTTCATGATTACTCTAGAATGATGACAATTATGTTTCTAAAAGATAAATTTGAAGAATTCAAGATTTTTAAATGGTATAAGACTATGGTATAGAAAAAAAGTGGTAAGGATCTGAAATGCTTGAGATCAGATAGAGGAGGTGATTTTATATCAGATGAATTCACTAATTTATGTAATGAGCATGGTGCAAAAAGACAAGTTTCTGCACCAAGAACACCACATCAAAATGGGATTTCTGAGAGAAGGAATAGATCCATAGTTGATTATGCAAGAACACTAATGATAGAGAAAGGCATCACCCAAATCTTCTAGAGAGAAGCTGTCAGTACTACTTAAATAGAGTACAATTGAAGAAGGACACAAAGAAGACACCCTATGAGTTATGGTATGGTAAACCACCCAATGTAAGTTACTTCAAAATATTTGGTAGTCAATGTTATGTCTTAAAGGATGATAGAAATAGAAATATTGATACCAAAAGTGATGAAGGTATCTTTCTAGGGTATTCCACCAAGAGCAAAGCTTATAAATGTCTTATCAAGGATTCTAACAAAATTGTTGAAAGTGCAAATGTAAAGATAAATTAATTTGAAGAAAAGAATAAACTGGAAAGCACAAAAGAACTAAAGGACTACAAAAAGTTTATATAATATAAATAACCTAACACTCTACCTAAGAAGCAGTGCTTAATTTCAGAACAACATAATGTTGTAACTGACAGTCAGGCTGCAATTAACGACTTTCAGGATGATGATCAAAATAATTTGCAAGGTGATGAAGAACATAATGATGATCAAAATGATGATCAAGATGATACACAAAGAGTTGTTCCTATACTTGCTAGATATGTAAGAAGAAACCATCCAAAGAGCCAGATCTTAGGAGATAAGAAAGCTGGTACAAGAACAAGAAGTCTTTAAACTCAAGTTGTTTAATTTGTGAGTTTGAGCCAAAATCTGTCAATGCTGTACTTGATAATGAAGAGTGGATAAGTGCTATGAATGATGAGGTTGAGAAGATTGAGAAAAATAAGACATGGTCACTTGTGTCAAGACTGGATGACAAGAATGTCATCGGCACTAAATGTCTATTAAGGAATAAGCTGAATGAGAATGGATAAGTCACAAGAAGCAAAGAAAGACTAGTATGCACAAGAGGAAGTTATAGATTATGGAGAGACCTTTGCACCCATTGCTATGATATAAGGTGTAATAATACTACTTTCTTATGTTGCATTCAAAGGATTCAAGGTATACCAGATGGACGTCAAGTCAACATTCTTAAATGAAATACTTGAAGAAGATGTATACATTGAGAAACCAGAAGGGTTTGTAGATATAGATAAGAGAAATATGGTATGTAGACTTCATAAATCCTTATATGGATTGAAACAAGCTCCTAGAGCCTGGTATGAACAACTTCATTCCTATCTAATAAGTATTGGTTTTGTAAGGACTAGTGAAAACAGTAATCTTTATTTGAAGGAAGATACTGATGCTAACACTTTGATTGTTTAAATATTTGTTGATGACATCATATTTGGAGGCAATGATATGCTATGAAAATAATTTTCTAATGAGATGAGAAAAGAGTTTGAGATGTCTATTTTCAGAGAGATCAAGTTCTTTCTTGGTCTATAGATTATGCAACAATGTGAATGTATTATCATTACACAATCCAAATACATTAAAGAGGTCCTGAAAATATTAAAGATGGAAGATTCCAAAATAGTTGGAACATTGATGACTACTGGATGTAAGTTAACAAAAGAGGACAAGACACCAAAGGTAAATTAGACATTATATAGATCAATGATAGCTAAACTCATGTATGTTGTCCATACTAGACTAGATATTACACATGTAGTAGGAATTGTTTCTAGATTTTCTACTAACCTAGGGAATCACATATGATTGCTGTGAAAAGAATTCTAAGATATCTGAAGAATACTGAGGAATATGTCTTATGGTACAGAAGAGAAGGTAAATTTGGAATTAAGGTGTTTACCAATGTTGATTGGGATGGAAATCTTGATGACTGGAAGAGCACAGCTAGAGGACCATTCTTTATGGGTGACAGACTTGTCACATGGATTAGCAAGAAGCAAGGATGCATCTCTCTGTCTACTGTAGAAGAAGAGTATATTTTTTCTACTGTAAATTGCTCAAATATTGCATGGATCAAACAGTTACTGGAAGGTATGCATATGAAGATCCTATAACCAATGATTATCTATTATGATAACATCAGTGCAATAAACATTTCCAAGAATCCAGTCATGCATGCTAAGACAAAACATATTGTCATCAAGTATCATTATTTGAGAGAACAAGTTCAAGAAAAGGCAGTGATACTTGAGTATGTGCAATCCAAAGAACAATTGGTCGATATCTTAACCAAACCACTGCCCAAGGATACCTTTGAATACTTGAGGAAGAGACTAGGGGTAAAACCCTTATCTACCAATCAGTAAAATGACTGAAGGGTGCATCAGCCTACATATTATCATAATATCATTCATGTTGATGTAAGAAAAAATCTGAACTTCAAAGCTAAATCTATATATAATAGGTATATATCAGAACTGATCACCAGAGCATATTAATGTATTGTTGATGGATAAGGAAAATTCAAGGAATATATTATGGATGGAAAGAAAAGATCACTTGACATTAATGTAAGATATCTGTAAGATACTTTTTTGGCATTGCTGTCAAAGGGAGAGAGTTTATCCATATTATTACAGTCTTCAGGAAGAGTTAGATTATCCATTATCAGATTACTCCAATAGGGAGAGATCACATCCATAGAGAGAGAGATTGTTTGAAAATACTATACAAAGGGAGAGTTGCTGACAAGATGAAAAAGACATCAAAAAGAGAAGAACAGTCAAGACAGAGAAATTTACATAAGGAGAGAATGCAACACATCAAAAGAAGAAATACAGAGAGCTACAAGAGTAAAATCTAAGCTAAAATAGAGCTTGCTGATGGTCAGACATTTTTATTTGTTATCCAAAAAAATGATTGGTAGTTTGATGAATCTCAACAGTTGTATTTCATATTTCTTTAGAAATACTATAGTGTGATAATATAGTATGTTTCCATCAATACCAAAGGGATAGATTTATGACATGTAACTGATTGAATGTGTGATAATGTTAAGCTGAAGATTTAATACAAGTCATTAACTCAATTAATGGATTGTATTTTCATTGATGTCAACTTGATATCATCTGTATAGTCATGTACATAATGCCAAATATTTCAGAGAACCAAAGGAACCAAGGTTATACTTCTAGCAATGCATAAAAGTCATGTATTCAACTAAGTGAAAAACAACACTGACGGAGTGCACACTGACGGACAGAGCAAAGATGGAAAGTCACAGTGATACCTGATGACTAGAAGAACAGTGTTTCCTAATGAAGGAGAACCATAGAGTGCCCAAGTAGCAAAGTCAGAAGGTTTCTTTACGAGAAAAATCAAGGTTGCCTGACGAGTAAATTTCCAATGATGCCCAACGGATGGAGATCACGAAGCTAACTGGAGTCTCACTGACGGATCTGTTAGTCCTCACCAATGGATTAGTCAGTAATGACCGACAAAACAAAGAGTTCAAAAAATGACAAAATATCTAGCTAGCAGAGCTAAAAGAAAGACTTAACTGGTTGTTTTCTTTGTTTTATTCGATCAGAGTTAAGTGATTGATATAAAGATGATTTGTATAGTTGGAAAGAATATTTCTACCAGACAAATTAGGAGTTATGCTTTAAATCTTATTGCCTGGATTGTTTTTCATGCCAAGAATAAAGAATTAAGAATTAATGAATATCATGTATATATAAGAGACAAGCTTAATTCATTTCCATATCACATTCACGAAAAAGGGATTAAGGGGAGTGAATAGAAAGAGGATGCTCAAGAGAAAATAATGAAGAACAACTTCATATAGTCTTGATCAATCAATTTCTAGGAGAGCTATGGAATTCTTGAGACACCGACGAATAGTAAGCATAGCATCACAGAGCAAAAAGTGTGGAGCACAAAAGAATTGAATTAATACACTGACCAGAGAGGTAATGTACTTAAATAGATCTAAAAATCTGCAATTCAAATTTGCATCATGAACATGTCATAGTGTTTCAGTTTAACCATTGAAGCATTAAGTCTCTTAACGGAGTATGAATTAACAGTCTTCTTGTAAGATCAAAGATAGGGTTCTTTAGGAGTTTATAAGGTGTTGAAAGAGGATAAGGTGATTTGATTGTTAATTGTTATTTGATTTGATTAAAGTGTGTTGAATTCCTTAACCCTACTTTATATTTACTTGAATTTAATTGATTGTGTACTGTAATTGTGATTAGGGAGAAGATAAGATGTCCCTCTCTTATTCCCAAATGCACAAATGGAAGATCCAAGTTGATCAACCTAAGGGAAGGGCTGGTGCACAAATGAATCAACTATTTGGAAAGGAGAATAACAAAGGAAATACCTTAAATTCTGTTAATTATATGTATAGAAATGATATATGATAGTAATTGAAGAGATAGGAGAAATGCACTAACCTTGAAATATTGCAGATCAAAGAATGTTGTTTTCTGAGATTTGTAGGCTATTTCTGGAAAATCTGACAATTGATACCGAACTGAAACACAGAGATGAACCAAACCCATAAATAATTTTCCATTTCAATGTAATCTTATGAAAAAGGTCAACCTTGACCCACAAATGTCAACCCTGACCCAATAATGTCGACGCTGACCTACACAGATCCGAAAGTGACTTTGTTTGTGGATCCCGAAAGTTTTCTGAAAAGGGTATCTAGATCTGGGTTCAAATCCACTTTTCTATACCTATACCTACAAGAAAAAGGAGATTTTTTGTTGTGGGGGAGGGGTTTGCCTTATTCAAACCCCAATTTAGGAATTAACCTTGAAATCAATAAAGTACAGAATGCTAACAAATATTAGAATTGAATCTAACAATGAAGCTATGATATTCAATAGATATGTAATTGAAATTCGAATGTATGCAAGTATATAAGTATGAAAGCATGAACTCAATATGAACCATAAACCTCCATGATAGTATGCTTAAAATCCACTTTGAAGAGATGATGAAAGAGTCTTGAGGATGCACAAAGGATCTTGAAGGAAGATCACACCACCATGATGGCTAGATCTAGGGTTTGAATAATGAATCTTGAATGCTTGAACCAAATCCCTTAAAAGGCTTGAAAGCTTGAATATTTTATCTTCAATGGATAACTTGAATGATTGAGAAGAATACTTGAACACCTTGAAAACTTGGAAATGGATGCTTGAAACTTCACTTGATCACCTAGTTGATAATTCATAATGCTTAGAGAGAATGAGAGAGAAATGCTCCCTTTTATATGAAATTAGGGCACAATCTTCTAAGGAGGACTACATAGGAGGATTAAATTTCCATTAAATCCCTTACCCATAGGAGAGGACCTATATTAAATATAATTTAGGAATCAATGCTTCAAAACCTGAAACAGCCAACCCAGAAATGGGAAAATTGAATTTTTGATGAACCCCGACAGGCGACAAGTTTGCTGATTTGAAAGGGGGACCCAGGTTAGGGTCGAGGCCAACTATGACCTAGGTTAGGGTCAAGGTTGACCCTGACCCAGGGGGTCAAAACCCTTGGAAAATATGCCAGGTGGGGTAGGAGTTTCCCGGAGAGGCCAAATCAGGGTCCTGAACCAGCACAAAAGCATGGGATGATGCAGAAATAGGATGATGATATGGTAGAGGTCAAAAATGTCCCCTAAGGAGGGCTAAACATTCTTAACATGGAAGTGCTTCTATTTTAAGATGATACATTAAGCCCCCACTTTAGCGGGAGTATGGAAATCGAATGTGCTCACGGTAAAGTTTAGAGGAAAAGAATCCTAGTGGATTGCAATGGGATAGAATATCACTAAGTCAGGGATATAAGCCCCAAAACCAAGGATTCTAACTCAACATACATATATAAAGATACAGAAATAAAGAGAAATCAATCATAGAAAACATACATGACTACATAAGTAAGACAAGAACAACACCATAGATAACATAGCTTCACGATCTAATCCTACTAGCATGAAAGTGAAAGAAAGAAAAGAGATAGTGATTACCTCATCTAGTAAGATGCCCACCTTACTATGAATCACCAAGGAGGGAGAGCCCCCAATAGGTTCACCCATAAACTGTGCTTGTAATTGTAAATGCGTCTTCTGACGGCTTTTGAAAATATCCATAGCTCAACATTCTTGTATCACTATGGAATGTAAAATGTGTGCCCATTTAGGATTTAGTAACTTATGTGCGTTACCTTTTGAGGATTTAGCATATTGTAAAATAAAAAGGGTGCATATCTCTTCAGGATTTAGAAACTTTGCCTTCCAAGGATTTACCAAACATAAAAGTAAAAATGCATGTCTCTTCAGGATTTAGCAACTTATGTGCATTACCTTCCAAGGATTTAGCAAATATAAAAGTAAAAATGTGTGTCTCTTCAGGATTTAGCAACTTATGTACGTTACCTTCCAAGGATTTAACATGCTGCAAAATGTAAATAAATGTAAATTATAGTACAAGGGAGACCCTATATATGCCCCCCTCCTTATCATGGCTACCTACTAGGAAGGATAAGGAAGAGAAAGAGGATACCTACTTCTCAAGATAAGGAGATATCCAGCTAAACAACAATGTATATCATAGTCTTAGCGAAGAGTATTGACCCTTACATCTAAGAACATAGACAATCGTGAAATGGATATGTCACTTATGGAAAAATGATCCTCAAAAAGGAAGAGATCTTATCAACAAGTGCCCTACCAGAGAGGAGTGCTTAGGATAAAATATCATCTTCAAAAAGCAAGAAAGACCCAAGCTTCAACCATCAAGCTCCTTGCAATAAAGAGGATGAAGAATATGGGAATGAAGGATTAAAAACTCTGACTAAAAAGCAAGGGAAAGAGTTTATAAAGACCATAATTTGCAAAATAAAGAAGAGGTAAAAACCTAGGACATTCACCTCTCAAATAAGGTGTCCATGGTCAAAACATAGATGTTTATAAGGAAAATAATGTTTGCAATATAAACAAATGCCACTAAGCTAAGGAAAGTAGATCCTTAGATAGAGGTAGAAGGAAGAAATACCTTTCCCCCAAGGGATAACGGAAAAGGATAGATCAAATTGTATCAAAGTTATAAGAATAAGAGATACCCTTACAAAATAGATGTCCTAGAAAGAATATCATGAGTGTAGGAAATTATAAGGATAGAATGTAGAAAGAATAACCAATTATACTCAAAACAACATTCATGCTAAGAGGATAATGGATCCTATAAGACTGTAATAGAATACCTCTTGCCCCCCAGTTTTAAGAGACAAGAGGAGAAACATAGTCTAACTGGTAGAAGAAGAAGGGGAATACCCTATGTCAAAATTATGAAGAAATTGTAATACCGCTCGGGACTAAGATATAATTCCATGAGAATCTCTATCTCTAACATATAATTTGAAATGCACACAATCATCAAGTAAATGTTTATTACTATTGTGGAAAGGACATTTGTACTTATGTAAAGCATTTTTCAGAATGGGTTTAAAATTTTCTTTCTTTGAATTCATTAACTAGACATATACCTTTTTAGCCACATCTTGAGGAGTGTCAGGATGATCTAAGGTAGGTATTGGAAGAAGAATGTCAAGAGGAGGATGATAGTTAATATCAGCCACATGAAATTGAGAAGATGAATAACCTATACCATGCATATCATGTTTAGGAAATACATTGATTGGGTTTTTAATGCCATGTTTATTAACACCAAGCCCTAAACCCTTATA
>MU223318.1:432620-445847 GCA_018584345.1 Thuja plicata | reverse complement strand
GTGATGCAAGTAAAATCATAATTAAAGGTTAATTATAAAGTTTAAATAATTGAACCTTCTAAGAATAATAAAATATTAAATATATAGATATTTAATTAAAGGTCTAAAGATAAAGTTTGAATATTTAATTAAATATTATGTCTAAATGGAAATTAAAAGATATATTTAATATAAATAAATTATTAATATGCTCCAAATATTATTCATAATTAAAAAAATAATATGCATAATAGTAGTAGTAGTAGTAGTAGTAGTAATAAGTTTTAATTCTAATTAAAATTTTAGTTTTGTGGAGAATTAATTATTTAATTACAAAAAAACAAAAACAAAAACAAAAAATAAAATAAAATAATAAAGAAATGATATATATATATATATGGGGAAAGAAAATAAATAAATAAATAATACTTAGTTATTTAATATTAAAAGAAGAAAGAGAAAGGAAATTATGTATTTCTTTCTTTTAAAAATAAATAAAAAAGTAAATTGATTTTTATTTTAAAAAATAAGAAGAAAAAAAGAAGAAGAAAAATTCTTTTATCTTTTTTCAAGATTTAGTTTTTTTAGGAACTTGTCCTAGAAACCCTAGTCAAATAGTTTTTATTTTATTAGAGTTTTTTGGCCATTTTGAAACGAAAGACAAAAAATTTTTAGATTAGTTCAAGTTTTAGGAGACAAGTTAGAAGTTTTGTATGAAGATGGTCAAGTTAAAGAATATATTTTTAAATCTTGGGAGTGAATGTTAGGAATAACAGTCCACAAACACAACTAAGGGGGGGGGGGTGAATTAGGTGTGATACATAATATTAAACTTTAAACTTTATAAACAAAAACTTTAATGCAAATTGTAACACAGTAAATGCCAACAAAATAACACAATACTTGTTGTTAAGGAAACCTTATTAAAGGTAAAACCCTAGTGGGAATTAGCACACACAAATGATGTACTAAGAGTATAGTATACTTGTTAAAAGATTTAGCCCTGTTAGGAGCTTATTACTACATTAGAGTACATAGTACCTGTTAAAGGACATAACCTGTTAGGAGTCAAGAGTAACAGTGGGCTCACTACCCAAAGAAGGTTAATGCTACCCTCAAGGATTTACAATCTGAACAAGTGTATAAAGAAAATATACAATCTAGTGAGCTTTCTGATAACATTTATATTTTCTTGGTCAGTTCCAATGATGTATTCTACATCCAACAGCCAAACAAGCATCGCAGCTTTCATACAGTTATGACTATGCAATTTTTTTTTTCAAATCATGCTGATTCATTGTCAAAAAAATTCCTATCCAGGTCCTGTATTTTTAGAACCCTTAAATTTTTTTTCAAAGCTATGGTCATTGGTCAAAAAACCCTAATTTTTTGGGTGGGTTCTATTTTTCTGTTACTTTTTTGGTCATTAACACCTTTAAGAAATGTGTCTTTTAAACATCGGGCAGGGTCATGTTTATTTTCTTATAGACTAGATGTTTTAATTTTTCATATTACCCTAAGTCTAAATACCCGTGGCCTATTTTAAAACTTTATGTCTTTTATCGTGCAAGTTCTTGTTGATCTAACGATTGTCGTATTACCTTTAACCGAAGATGTGATTGATCTATCCTTCAAGGGAAAGCGACTATTCACCACGTGTCTCTAGTGAGTGTAGCATTTGCTTTAAAGTGGTGATAAAGTGTTTACAATTTCAGTTCAATAAGATGGTGGTCATGTTGCCTTCATCTCAAGATGCATGCGATCTATCTCATAGGGAAATGCGACAGAGTGATACCTCTCCAGTGGGACCGAATAAAGTCATAAAAGTCAACATAAATGGTATACAAGTCAGTCTTAATAAGATGGTTGTCATATTTTTTCAAGCTTAAATATGTGCAAGATCTATCTCTTAAGGCAATGTGACTGAGTGACACATGTCTCTGGTGGGCCCGATGGAGCATTAAAAAAGCTATTAAAGGTATTTCAAATTAATGCTAATCTGATAGTTGTTGTGTTGCCTCAAGGTAAAGATTATGTTGATCTATGTATCAAGGCAATGTGATGGCCTGCCATGTGTCTTGACTGGGAGTCAGAATCTGCAGTTAGTAAAAGGGACAGTTAAGTTATCTGCGGGTAGGTTAAATTCAATCAGACAGTGGTCATGTTGCCTCAGGCTAAAGATTATGTTGATCTATCTATCATGGAAATGCAATGGCCCGCCATGTGTCTTCTACTAATGGTGATTTTTATTAACAAATTTTAGCCACATGATGTAGCGGTAAGTGCTGAGATCGATGGTCAGGGTTTAAATTGATAAAGTAAAATTGTCTGAGTCATTGGGTCATGAATTTTCAAATGCAGTGGAAGTAATGTTGAGGCATGTGGTCATTGCAACAAGAAGTAAATACTAAATCCCAGTTGAGATGGTGTATAAGACTGGTGTCAAATGTGAAAAAGCCAAAACTAATGAAGTATTTCTATGCGGAGTTGAGTGGTGGAAGTTTGCTATCTGTGTCCAGAAATTGCTGAATGGGTAAGTTTCTTATGAAAATACATTTCTGAGCATCTATGGATTAAATCAGCATTAGGGTTTGGTGTGTAATTGGATTTCCTCCACACAAATTATTTATTCATTTGTCTAGAAACCCTACTTTCAAAATGTCACCCAGAAGAGAGACTTCAGGAGAGACTGACTACGTAAAAATGTATGTATATGAAGATCTGTTGCAATAGTTAAATGAATTAACTAATGATGCTTCGACAGTTAAGGATTTGGTCTTGAAGTCACTTCATTTAAAAGTAGGATAGGGTTTATGTGATAGAGGTAGATGGGCCTGAGATGCTAAAACTAGTGTGTCTAGTTTGGATGTGTTCTGATAATGTAGCTTTTATCAGTGATATGTTCAAGAAGAGAACAAACTATCTAAATTTGGATCATCAATTCAACTTTCCAAAATACATTATCAGAAATGAGTTCAATCCGCAAGAGTAGGAAATTAAGAAGGAGAAATGGCTGGTTTATAAAAATACTCTGGACTTTGTCCAACATTTTGATAAAAGGATATGACCCCTTGAAGGAATTAAATCCTTCAACCCAAAATATTTTCACATTAATGACAATTTTTGAGGATTTTATGCAGGATTTAAATCAAAAGAAGGAAAAGGTTATGGAAATAGAGCCAGAAAGGCCAGAGCAATTCTAAGTAGAATTATTCCTGCCAAAGGTATTCTAATAGGCAGATATGTCCTATAGCAGAAATAGGATACAATATGGTGATGTCAAGAATAGAGACAAATTTTAGTTCAAAAGGAAAGAGGCCTTTGGAAGTAGATGCCCAATTACTGCCATCTCCCAAAAGGCAAAGGAAGGAACAAGGAGGACAACAACAAGAGAACACTTACTCCCCTTCCCAACTTCCCCTGCACATGGATGAGCAAGAAATTACTGAGGAGTTGGTACAAATGGGAAATATAGGGCATATTTTTGTCACATGCAAGAAGGGATGCCAAAGGCTCCCAAACATCTAGAGATGGATCTGAGAGTGGATGAGTTTGCTGGAAAGGAGTTAGATCCCATCACTAAGGAAGCTAGTGATAATTTTTTTTTTAGATGATAAGTTTGTTAAAGCAAGAGCATTTATTCAATTTCTCTAGAGAATTCATATTAATGAATTCAAAGCAACATGTCAGTAGAGGCAAACGGATCAGCCTGACAAGAATAGAGATGAAATTGAAAAGGAGGTAAAGGAGGAAATGGTATCTAAATTTGATAAGATTACTCTTGAAGAAGGTCATGAATTGGTTAGGAAAGAAGGAGTCCTAATTCTCTAAGAGTGGGATATTGTTGATGCAATAGTCTTTGATGTAACCAGGAAGGAAACTAAAGCAATACATACTAGAGGAGTGTACATAGGTGTAAAATTCAATAAAAGCCATGCATCATTAGTAATATGGTCAATCAAGAAAAGGGGCAATAAGAAGACTGATGGACATGATCCAACTGAACATTCTAGAAGCTTGGTAGTAAGAAGAGTTGCAGACACTTCAGTAGTAGAGGCCGCTAGCCTCACATTAGAATCCACAAAATTTAGCATGAAGGTGACAGAGAAAAAGGAAGAAGAGATTAAAGGCCTCAATGCACAATTTGAAGTAGTCATGAAGGCATACAATGATGAGAGGATAAAGTCTATAGAAAAGGACAAGAAAATTGCTATGTTGGAAGGTAAAAAAGAAACTCAATTTTCTCCTCAAACGATGATAACATAGGATCCACATCAGCCCTATTCATCTAGTCCAATTATAAATTATCATCCTTCTCCTATGCCATCAAGTCCTACAACACAGGCAAAATTGAAATTACAGAGAGAAAGATTAATTGCTGAGAGGAATAAATTAGAACAATCAAGAAAGAAATGGGATGAAGATTGTGCAACATTTAAATAAACAAAGGCATGGATACAAAAAAATGTATGTTGATAAGATACATGCTCCTCTCATGCAATGTACTCAAGATTTAAGTCATGCTATCATTTACTTGCAAGGAAAGAGAATGATTATCATAATGGATGAGTTCAATACATATAAGGATAAATGAGACCCAATCATGGATATATGGAAGGGAAAGAGGGCAGAATTGAAGTTTTTCTATTCTATATCCAAAGTGGAGAACAATGTTGACATTGTACTAACCACCACTTATAAAATTTTTAAATTGCTAATGGACTTAGACATAAAGAGGAGCATCATCTTAAGAAAGGTAGAGACTTTGAGAAGGGAATATTCAAAAGATCGTTATGAGATGTTTCCTAATCTTTTCAAGAAGAGTGGTGAGATAAAGAAAGAAGCCTTGTGGATGAGATAGGTGAATGAGACGTTGGAAAGAAGGACCAACACTGTTATCAATATGGAAAGCACACTTTTGTTTTCCTAAACTATTGAAATCATTAGCAAGGCCAGGTCATTTTTTGAATTCTAGAAAGAGGAAGTTGAGAAGTAAAGTGTCAGTTGGAATGAGATCAATAGAAAAAATAATGAAGTCATCAGTTTCTGTTGGCCAAGTGATGAGGTGTACACCTCCTGGGATGACATATACAGTGCAGATGATCAAGGAGAAGGTGGTGATGTGTAAAGGAAAACAAATGGAAATTCTTCCTAACATTTTGAATAAGATAGGAAAAGTTAAAATTTTTTACATCAATAAGATCAAGGACAACAAACTCAAGGTGGCTACTTCTTGACAAGTTTGAAGCAAGTGTAGTAACTAGGTGGTTAGAAGACAAAATACTCTGAATATCTTATAACAAAAGTGGTTATCACTTCACTTGCTATTTTGTATTTTGCTTGAGTCATCTTTTTTGTCCTCATTCCAATTGATCTGTAGCTTGTTGCAATCCTATTCAATAAAAGGATTTTTAAGATCATTGGAAGGGGCTAACAAATCATACATTGTAATAATTTTGTAAAGTTTTTAGTCAGGTAAATATAGCAAAAAATTGTACTAGAATAGTTTCAAGATTAGAAATAAAGTGGAAGGTCTGTAGAATACTATTTAGGTGGCTATCTTTGACTCATTTTGTAAATAGAAGTGTGATTCTCTATACTTAATACAAAGATTTTGTTTCCAATCTCTCTTGTGGTGTTCATTTGATGAGTTATGAATATTCCAATACATTAGCATAGATACTATTTATGTGTATGTAGCTATTTAGAGTTTTGATCAAGGATCTGGTTAATTGATGCTCTAATTGGTGCATAGATTCATCTGAGTATGCCATAGGATTTTATAAGTAGTATGGGTGTGGGAAAATTGTGATTATGACCTAGAATATTTGATAATAATTAACTTCTGCATATTGTATCTATTTTGAGAGTTGAGCCCAATGGATAAGGCACTGATCATAAGTTACTATTTGTCATATTGTTGCAGTTCTAGTATATCTTTTCCTCATGTTTCTATAAATAAAAACATAAAATCCAATAAGTCTTGTATATTTATAAGTTTATTATGATATTTTCATCTCATGCTCCATTTCATGGTTGACATTCAACGGATAATTAGCCACTTATCTAGTATCTCCTGGATATGTTGAGCCTATGTGAGATTTCCTTCTTGATTGACATCTTAAAGAATATTTGAAGGTGTTATAGGGTATCCCCCTTGGTTTAGAAAAACCAAAAGTGTAGAAGTTTGGTAGGACTGCTTGTTAGTTGGTCCTTTTCATTATATTGATATAAATTTGGAGTTGGCTGCTCTCTAAGATCATGTCATCAAGTGAGAGGGTTGTTGTTTAATCATTGCAACATAAAAAAGAACCAAAAAAATGCCGACTTTGTTGGGGACGTTCTATGAAAATTAAAGTATAGTAAGTGAAGTGAGGTTTTTCAAGTTGAGCTAGACTCTTGGCCTTCTTACTTATTTTTACCAGTTAGTTGACCATTGAATTACAGAGCTATCTCAGCTATTTACAACGTATTGTTTCACTATTGTGAACTGTTTGGGGTTTGTTTAGCCCCCTGTTGTTATTCTGCTAATTTTTAAGTCTTCTTATAGTACAAGTTTTAATACTCAAAGTTAGTGTGTATATTCCCAACAAAGTGTTGGGTGGCTACTCAAATAAATCTCTGTATCAGTGTTGAGTTATAAATAATTTTACAAACACTATCTAAGTATGAGGTATAGGTAAACTACATCCAAGATCAAGAATAATCCTGAGGGTAATGTAGAAGTTGGGATCCCATCTAATTCTAGAGCTGAAGAGGAAAACCAAGGTGGAAAATTCCATACCACCTAATTTGAAAGAAGATGTACTAGAAATTCATGTGGGTACAGATTTAGGATTGGGTGTATATGGTGACTATTACTTCAGAGTGATAGAGATGAAAATGGACCAAGATATTTTAAGAAGGTAGTCCATAATGTGCCCCATGGACATGAATGAAGATCAAGAAGAAAAAGTAGAGGCAATTAGAATGGGAATGCCACTAGTGCTATGAGCTCTCCCTTGTCACATAGCCCCCAGGATCATGCTGATAGAAGAGAATTTTCCATTATGGAAGAAACTTCAGAATCTAAAATAACTTGTGTTGATTCTGACAAAAGTTTTGAAGAAGTTGGTGACTTGGAAAGAAAGATCCAAGGGCAGATTTCCCTAAGACAAAGAAGAGATAGAAAAAAAAAGTTGAGAGGATTAGACATGTTCAGATATAATCCAAACAATTAAAAAAGAATCTCCAAGATTTAGAAGCAATAAATGCTACTATTGTACCTGAAAAAATTGAATATGAACGAGTTGTGCAATAATTGTATGATACACAAAATCCCAAGGACAAAGGTAAGAAGAAAGTGACAGCATTTGAAATAAATGAACCAGTAAATAAAGGGAATGCAGTGGATCTAATTATGAAATTGGATACTGATTTGAAAAGAGCTAAGAGAGAAAGGGAGATCATAGCCAAAGACTTGGGAAAGGCTGAATTGGAGGCCTCTACTCTTGAGATGAAAAATAAAATTGAATTTCTTAGGAAAACCTCTGGTCCTCCTATTATTACTAATGTTAAATTGTCTCTAAATTTGGGAATAAGTCTACCACCACCAACTAGTCTAGGTAATGTTGCCACATCAAATGCTACATCATCAACTTATCAATGTGCTAGTTCAACTCAAAAAACACCTGTCTATATGAAAAGGTATATGCAATTTATTTTCCTAGGTATTCCAGGTTATCCAAATGTAATTCATAAAAAAATTAGGGATAAGATTCCAAAATTTGTCGGTAACAATGTTATAACATGTGAAGAGCATTTAAAGAACTTCATGGATATGATGGATGATTATGTGATTGGACATGATGATATAATGATGAAATTATTAGTTCAATCACTAACTAAGGATGCGAGGGAATGGTTTAGAGGGTTTCCCCATGATTGTATTTGATCCATGGATGAAATGAAAGAATGTTTTAGAAATCAATATGGGGATAAAAGCAATGAAGGCATCATGTTGAATGAGTTCAACAATATAAAGAAGAACTCAAATGAAGAAGTGGTGGAATTTAACATCAGATTCCAAAGGGAAATGCATAAACTGCTCCAACTAATGAGAATGGATGATAAGTTATGTCTCGCCACTTATCTTAATGCTTTGGAAGCAAAAATGGGTTATCTATTAAGAGAAAAGAATCCTATAAATACTAGACAAGCATATAAGATTGTGGTAAACATTGAAACAAATAGAAGAGTCTCAAGGAAAGAGGGTAGGAGAGATGATTGGAATCCACCCAGGTCCAATAAGGAGTCAAAAAGACCTATCACTGATAAACATAAAGAAAATGATAGTATGAAACAAATCCTAAATGCTCTGAAGGATCTAAAGCCTGGAGATAATAAAAACATTAAGGCTCCTAATAATGATAAACCATATTATGGTAACTATAACAGACAACCTAGGATGCAGAACTATCCTTATACCACACAATGGAAAGATGGGAAGCCTATTCTCCCGCAGCCAAAGTATAAGTCTGATGATAAGACCCCAGACTGCTTGCATCAGAATTCCATAAATATGTGCAATGATGATCCTTGGTGCATGGCCTATCAATCTCCTCATCATACTGCGTATTGTGTCATAGATGCTAGATTATCTGCAAATAAAGAGATGGAAGATGATGAGGAGCAATTATATGATGAAAGTGGTTGTGCTATGGATTCTTCACATTTATAAGATGAAATTGTTTTTGATATAGAAAATGAGGAAATTGATAACATGAGATGTAATGCTAAGAAGTGTGGTGAGATACCTATCTATAGAATACCTTCTGATGAAGATATTTCCCAAATTACATAAGATATGGTTACTCAAGAAAGGGGTAATTATAATTTAAGAAATATAAAAGTTGGAAATGTTGATGGAAGACTTCCAAGTATGTTTGTTAAAGAAGCTAAGACAGATACCAAACAGACACTAGAAAAGGGAAAACAAAAAGAAGGTGCTATGAAAGTATTTGTTAAAATGTCAAACAAGCCTACGGGCCAAATATTTTGTACAAAGAAAAAGAAAGAACACCAGGAAGTGTTGTTTCCCCTCCTAAAAATAAAAGTAAACAAAAAAAGAGGTTTGAGCCTGAGTTAGCTTCTCAAGTACAGAAGGAGGATTGTATAAATGAAAAACAAGATGCATCTGATGTAAAGTATACCCATGTTGATATGGGGGAACTCTTGTCTCAAATTATTGTTAAGGTTCCTTTATTGGAAATGATGAGAATAGGTGAGCATAAGGAGAAGGCTTTAGCATGGGTAAAAGGTGTTACCTCTACAAATATTATTGGATCAGAAGAAGGTAAGAAGGTGATAGAATCAAAATAAAAATCTGCAGGTAAAGTAAAAGATGTTGATGAACTTATTTCAAAGATTCCCTAAAGGTTCCTAAATGCAAATGTTGTCAATACTTCTTCAGAAACTGTACCTCCCTTGTTCCTATCTTTGTTGATAAATGGAAAGATGTTGACAAACTGTATGATTGACTCTGGGGAATCTAACATTATTATGCATGTTGAAGTTATGAAATCAATGGGATTTAAAGTACATACACCCCATGGTAGATTTCACACTATGGATTTAAGGGAGGTTCCTATTATTGGCACTATAAAATCCCTTCCTTATAAGTTGGCTGCTTACCCTGACAAATTTTTAACAATGAGTGTATTAGTAGTGGACATTCTCCCTCAATATGGGATGTTGTTATCAAGAAATTGGAATGTTTCTATGGGAGGAAGTATTCAATGTGATTTATCATTTGCTAATTTTAACATTGCTGGTAAAAACATTAAAGTGAAGATGTGATCGATCTATCCTTCAAGGGAAAGTGAATATCTGCCATGTGTCTTTGGCAAGTCCAGCGTCTACTTTAAAGTGATGATAAAGTGTTTACAATTTCATTTCAATCAGATGGTGGTCATGTTTCCTTCATCTCAAGATGCATGCAATCTATCTCATAAGGCAATGCAATGGAGTGAGACATGTACAGTGGGACCGAATGAGGTCAGAAAAGTTAACATAAAAGGTATACAAGTCATTCTTAATCAGATGGTTTTCATATTGCCACAAGCTTAAAGATGTGCAAGATCTATCTATTAAGGCAATGCAACTGAGTTAACAAAGCTAATAAAGAATATCTAAAGGTGTTATAGGGTATACCCCCCTTGGTGTAGCAGAACCAAAAGTGTAGAAGTTTGGTAGGTATGCTTGTAAATTGGTCCTTTTCATTATATTAATAAATAGTTGGAGTTGGCTGCTCTCTAAGATCATGTCATAAAGTGAAAGGCTTGTTTTATAATCATTGCAACATACAAAAGAACCAACAAAATGGAAACTCTATTGGGGTTGTTTTGTGGAATTAAAATATATTAAGTAAAGTGAGGTTTTTCAAGTTGAGCTAGACTCCTCGCCTTCTTACTTATTTTTACCAATTAGTTGACCATTGAAGTACAGAGATATATGGGCTATTCTCAAGGTGTTGTTTCACTATAGAAAATTGTTTGGGGTTTGTTTAGCTCCTTGTTGTTATTCTTATGATTTGTGAAGTCCTGTTATAGCATAAATTTTATTACTCAAAGTTAGTGTGTATATTCCCAATAAAGTGTTGGGTGGCAACTCAAAGAAATCCATGCATCAGTGTTGAGTTATAAATCATTTTACACACACTATCTAAGTATGAGATATAGGTATACTAGATCTAGGAGGAAGAATAATCTTGAGGGTAATCTAGAAGCTGAGATTACATCAAATTATAAAGATGAAACTTGGAGGCAGAAGAGGAACACCATGGTGGAAATTTCCATACCACCTAATTTGAATGAAGATGTACCATAAATTCATGTGGGTATAGATTTAGGATTGGGTGTGTATGGTGACCATTACTTCAGAGTGAGAGGGATGAAAATGGACCAAGATATGTTAAGAAGGCGGTCCATAATGAGCCCCATGGACATGAACAAAGATCAAGAAGAAAAAAGTATAGGTGATAAGAATAGGAATTCCCCTAGTGCTTCGAGCTCTCCCTCATCACATGGCCCCTGGGCTCATGCTCATAGAAGAGAATTGTCTATTATGGAAGAAACTTCAAAATCTAAAATAACTTGTGTTGATTCTGAACAAATTTTTAAAGAAGTTGGTGAACTGGAAAGAAAGATCCAAGAGGAGATTGCCCTAAGACAAAGAAGAGAAAGAGAAAAAGAGGAGAGGATTAGACATGCTCAGATCAAATCTGAATAATTGAAAAGGTGGCTGCAAGATTTAGAAGAAATAAATGCTATTGTTGAGCCTGAAAAAATTGAATATGAACCAATTTTCCAACAATTATATCACACACAAAATCCCTAGGACAAAGGTAAGCAGAAAGTGACAGCAGTTGAAATAAATGAGCTAGTAAATAAATGGAATGCAGTGGATCTAATGACCAAATTGGATACTGATTTGGAGAGAGCTAAGAGAGAAAGGTAGATCATAGCCAAAGAATTGGAAAAGGATGAATTGGAGGCCTCTTATCTTGAGATGAAAATGAAAATTGAATTTCTTAGGCAAACCTCTGGTCCTCCTCCTATTATTACTAATGCAAACTTGTCTCTAAATTTAGGAATGAATCTACCACCACTACCTGGTCTGGATAATGCTGCCACATCAAATGCTACATCATCAACTTCTCAAGGTGCTGGTTCAACTAAAAAAACACTCGTCTATACAGAAAGGTATAGGAAATTTATTTTTCTAGGTATTCCAGGTTATCCAAATGAAATTCCTAAAAAAATTAGGGATAAGATTCCAAAATTTTATAGTAACAATGTTATAACATGTGAAGAGCATTTAAAAAATTTCATGGATATGATGGATGTGTTAGAAACACTGAGAGGGGGGTGAATCAATGTTTGTCTATTAATTACTTTTCACCAACTTAAACATAAATCAAACATACATAGAATGAAGCTTAACATAACAACTCATAACACATGATATGATTATCGGGAAACCTTGATCAGAGGAAAACCCTGGTGGGAATTAGTACCCACAAATATTGTACTAAGTATAATGAACTTGTGAGAGTTCCTTTGCCCTGTTAGAAGCAATATTTACAATATGAGTACAATGACCTGGTTAAAGGTCAGACCGTATTAGGAGTCTTTTACAAAACCCTATTAAAGGTATATGAATCACTACCTAGGCTCACTACCCAATAAGATGAAGGCTACAACCTTCTGAAAGATGATATGCACTATATCAAAATGAATTGTTGTGATGGCACGGTTGTTTGCTCAATCCCGTGTATGCGCAAATGCTCTTACTCCCTTAAAGAGCTATATCATATACTAACTTCATAATACTATCCCTCTGTATCTTCCTCTTACATAATAATCAATGCTTCTATCATATATTTACATTACATACTTATATATTCAAATCTGAATAGGCGCGACTGGAAAACAAAACACTAGTCAGCCCTAAAACAAAATATACAATGCTTCCAGACAAGTCAGCTCAAGCGTGTTTACTACAATGTTAATTACATCATTAAAATCATATAACCAAAGGTTCTTAGCCATTACATTATGAAATAACACGCGCTGATCAAAATACTTAGTCGACTTCCATGCTCTGTCTCCTAGACTACTGGTCTATTGATCTGCTTGTAACTTTTTTGTACTATAGTTCTGTACTATGTGTGTCTGGATGTAGCATGTACATTTTTTATACAACTTATATCTAAATTCACATATGCTGAATTGATCTCTCGCACATGCGCTGATGTGCTGATCGCTGAGTATCTCTGTCTGCCCTGTTTTCCTTACTTAGTCATTTTGTCTTTTAAGATAGAGACTAAACATGACTTTGTTGCCATGATGACAACACAAAATTAGTCATGCATCCTCAGGTAGTCAACTTTCCAACAATCTCCCCCTTTGTCATTTATGGCAACAAAGGAATGTGGTCAAGTTACTCAAAATGACTTAACACAAAAAGTGACTGTATAACATGATATATACATATACTTCTCTGCATATACACATTCTATATTACTCCCCCTTTGACATTAATGACAAAGGTGTATAAAAAATTGTAAGTCTACTGTATATTTACTCCATATACACTTTAGGGTACGCAATTTTAAGAGATTGGATCTCTTTCTGCCAAAATACTTTCATAGCATCAACTGTTTGTAGATGCGCGCACAATGCATATGTCAGCTTCTCCATTTTTATC
>MU223318.1:419664-432540 GCA_018584345.1 Thuja plicata | reverse complement strand
TCTTGCTGATTTCTAACTTTGCTTTCTCAATTTTATCTAACTGCCCTTGGTAGACATTGTTACATATGTTCATGTCTTGCATGGAAGTTTCAACTGATTTTCTTATGCTATCTATCATTAACTCTGCCTCTTCTACCTTTTTGGTATGCTCAGATGTGAGCTTCACTCTGTCCATACAGTTTTCTATGACTCTTTTTCCTTTATTTGCCAATTCCTTCAATATAGATTGCCCAATCTTTAAGGAGTTCAAGTCTAAGGTAAAGTTCCTTACCAAATCATTTAGTCTCTCCTTCTTGTGTTCATCTTCTGCAATCGTAGTAGCAGAGTCTACTAAGCTTATAAAGTGTGATTTGAAGTTTGAAAAAATGTTTTCCACATCTTCAATTGATTGGACTTTGGCTACTTTCTGATCAAAAGGCACTAAGTCATTCAAAATGTTCACTATTTCCAAAAAGTGAGGGTTCCTCATCACTTTTTTTTCCTTTTTTTTTTCCACAGAAAAAATGTTGATGATTAGTTCTTCTTCTCTCCATGCATCCAAACTTGCTGAATCAGGAGTTAACCTTGACAAAAATGAGATAGATGGTTGAGTGGATGGTGAGAATATAGTGTTCTGACTGGTATCCATGCATTCAACCTTTACTAGTTTCTCTTTTATTGGCATCTTTTCACCTTGAGTATCATCTTGAGTATCTTCATTTATGTCAATTTGATCATTGATGGGGACATCATCTTGTTGTGCAGATGTATCATCAGTGCACATTTCATCAGTGCTTACAAATGCCTTATCAACTTTGTCCATATCTTTTTCAGATGCAGTCAGGGATGTCTTGACATTGTCAACTACTATAGTGTCTTATGAGTCTTTATCTGTATTAGAAGTTATTTTCACTATGGGCGCTGAGACCTATGGACCTATCATAGGTGTAATCTAAATCACTAGTTTTGTAGCCTGTTTGGGAGGAGCTGGAGTAACATTTTCTGTAGGCGCCATTTGTGGATACATGTGTCTATCCATAAACACTTTTGCAAATGCCTTTTCAGTCTCCTTACCTATATGTTCATACTCCTTGTTCATAATTTGTGGGGTCCTTGTCTTAGTTCGGAGATGAGGGTTCACCAGATCTAACAATATAGCCTTCTCATCATGCAACCATACAATAAGAAGAGTATCAAATGTTTCTTCTCTTATCCTCATATCTTCCTCAATTGCATGTCTTTTCATGATCTCTAATAAGTTCCATAACTTATCCGGTATCACTGACTTGAGTTCAAGAACTTTCTTCTTGAACTTGATCATATGAGATATGATCATAGAGTGTATCTTAGTTTTATCAATTTCTTGATACTTGTCATATACTTTAGGAAGTGTATCTAATCTCCCTTCATTAACAATCATGTTCCTCAAAATATTTAGACTAGGTCTAAATCCTACCTCAAGAGGAGCTTGAGTATTATTAGCTTTGCTCCTAGTGTTCCTTGAGGATGGGTGATTTGTAGGCACCTATTTTCTTCCTCTAGTCTTCTTGCTTGGTGTAGTCAATGGAGATGAATCTAAGTCAATGGTGGTAGAGTGCACATAGGCGCTCTCTACTTTCTTCTTCTTCTAGATCTATTTAGCTTTATCAAGTTTTTTTCTATCTTGGCATCTCTGGCTTTGTCAAGATCTTCTTGGGTGACTCCATGAACTTTCAGTATGTTGGATGTAATTTTGGATGCTTTCCTTTTATTATCAGCACTCTGTAAGAAAGTATCCACTTCATTGGTCTTCTCTCTGTAAGTGCCCCACCTAGGCTCATTAGGATCTTTGGGCACTGACAATAGAACTTGCGCATATCCTTCTAGCACATGTTCTTCCACTTCATAACCAAGAGGATGAATCCATTTGGTTCTAGGTTCAACTGCCTCCATGCATGTACAATCTATTTCTAGAATGAAACATATGGTATCCTTGTATTTGTCAACTGTCTTCTGTAATAATCTGTACCTATTCTACATTTTGATTATGAATGTCTTTATATCCATATCCATGGTATCCCTTGCACTGATCTCTAATGTGACCTTGAGTGATATCTGAGACATTGTGGGTTTGCTCCTGTCTAGGTAAAGGTTTTCAACCTTTCCAACTATATGGAAATAGAAGTAGATGATCAGAGATCCAAACCTGAATGTCTTTCTCCTATCATGTTTGATGATTTCGATGTTATCAATCAATTGACTGCACAAGATCTCACATAAGTTGTATTGAGTGTTATCCTTCACCATTCTAATAGCTGCTAGGACTGTTGCTGCAGAGACACTGTTCAATCTTCTAGCTTGCTGAAACTTATACCTGAGTATCATTGTCAAAAGTTTTATGTCATCTTCTTTGATAGGGTCAACTGTTATTCCACACTTGTCACTTCTGGATAGACAAACTTGTTCAATCTTCTTTTTTACATCCTTGCTAGTGGGAAAGAGTGGTCCAGTCTTGGGAAGTCTGGTTAATTCATGAATTAGGTCGGTGGTGATACACATAGGGACCTCACTAGTCCAGTAAAGATCATCATGTATTCTACTCAACAAATTCTTTACCCATTCAGACTCATCAAACTCATGCATATTAGAATACTCAAAGATAGGGTTATCAATCAAGTGCACGAATTCATCTTTGAATGTGTAGTCAGGTTTCATCATGGATTCCATATGAGTAGCTATTTTGACATCTCCTATTGTTTCCTTCTTAGAGTAAATATACGCACGGATATCTTCCATGTGAACAACACCTAGCAGGGTTTTTGAGAAAACCCCTTCCACATCATCTAGTATGGATTTGAATGGATGTTTCTTGAATACAAATCTCTTCCTCTCTGCTATATCAAACACAACTGGAATCACCATACTTGGAATTTTCTTAAGTAGGGTTTCATGAAATTCTGAAACAACGCAACTGCTAGGGTTCCATTCCAAACTTCTTATCTATTCTCTCAATTGCCAAATCTGTTATGCCTTTGTGCCTTGATGTCTAGTGCTCCAATGCTCTCCAAATTCTATGATTTTTGAATGAAAGTGTGAGGAGGATCAAATACTTTCTTTCCTTTATACAATCTACCACATTTAATGTTTGCAACCATGCGCATATTACCTAGAGATTTTGAAACTTTGACCCTGATGCAGTTTAGACAATGCGTGAATGCACATAGCAATATTATGTTCTTGTAACCATGATTTCATAGGCACATACTCAGAGGTGAGTATACCAACCGTGCAGGGGTCCTGAGCTAGAACAGCTCACCCTAAGACCAAGAAGGTCTATTTAAGCAAAAGTAGAGGGTGCGTCCATTGTGGATGCATCAACTACTTTGTCAACATCATTGTCCTTCTTTACTTCAACCCAAATTTTTCTTGAATCTTCATTTGCTTGAACAAACTTTACTTCTCCTTTTTCTTCAAATAGTGATTTCTTAGGTTCATCTTGCTTATGAGTTTTGGATCTACAAAACTTTGAGATGTGTCCTACCTTTCCACAGGTGTGACAAATGATAGGAGGTCTGATGCTTTTGTTCATCATGTTGTATTTCTTTGATGTGTGTCCATTGTAATTACATATCTGACATGCAATGTTCTGCAAATTCTTTTGAGGTTGATTTCTCTGATTGTTTTGATTCATTCTTCTTTGATTCTGCTGTGACTGAGTTCTGCAATGTATAGACCTATGACCAAATTTATTACAAGAGAAACAATAACCATTGAAGGGTCTTACCTTTTTGCAATCTCTTGCCAAATGACCATGTTTTTTGCATGCATAAAAAGTTATGTTAACTTGCTTGATTTCCCTTTTTGGTAGATCTTCTTTAATCTCTTCAACATTTTCAACTTTCCTTGCTTCTGAAAGTGCTTCATGAGGTTTCTCTCTTTCTTGTAATGAATTGACTTCAGTTTTTGTTATATTGAATCCAAGACCAGTAGTGTCGCCTTTTTTCTTTTGTGCATTGAGCTGAGATTGAAGTGAATCAGAACTTGTTTGAAGTTTGTCAATCTTATCCTTTTCTTTTGTTAATTCATATTCCAACTTCCTTTTTCTATTTTCCAATTCCAAAACTTTCATGTTTGCTTTCAAGAGTTCATCATCTAGTTGTTTTATTTCTTTGAACTTTTCTTCAATAGCAATTTGGTTATCTGTGAGTTGTTCATCCAGATTCTCAACTTTGTCTTTCATAGACATATTTTATTCATTGAGATTTTTGATCATTTTCCCTAAGTCACTTGTAGAACAATCTTTCAAATCTTTTCTTAATTTCTTGATAAGCATCTATGAGCCATCAACTTTTAGTCTAAGTTCTTCATTTTCTTTTTCAGATCTATCAAGATCTTCAAGAGCTGCTTCAAGATTCTTTTTCAAATGTTTTTCTTTTGCTGAGTCCATGATCTCCTCAAGTGGTTAAACTTATTTGTTGAGACCAGAGCTCTGATACCAATTGTTAGAAACACTGAGAGGGGGGGTGAATCAATGTTTGTCTATTAATTACTTTTCAGAAACTTAAACATAAATCAAACATACATAGAATGAAGCTTAACATAAAAATGCATAACACATGATATGATTATGGGGAAACCTTGATCAGAGGAAAACCCCGGTGGGAATTAGTACCCACAAATATTGTACTAAGTATAATGAACTTGTGAGAGTTCCTTTGCCCTGTTATAAGTAGTCTTTACAATATGAGTACAATGACTTGGTTAAAGGTCAGACCCTGTTACGAGTCTTTTAAAAAACCCTATTAAAGGTATATGGCTCACTGCCCAATAAGATGAAGGCTACAACCTTCTGAAAGATGATATGCACTATATCAAAATGAACTGTTGTGATGACACTATTGTCTGATGAGTTCCGTGTATGCGCGAATGCTCTTACTCCCTTAAAGAGCTATATGATATACTGACTTCATAGTATTGTCCCTTTGTATCTTCCTCTTATATAATAATCGACGCTTCTATCATATCTTTACATTACATACTTATATATTCAAATCTGAATAGGCACGACCCAAAAACAAAACACTAGTCCACCCTAAAACAAAATATACAATGCTTCCGAACAAGTCGGCTCAAGCGTGTTTACTGCAATGTTAATTACATCATTAAAATCATATAATTAAATGCTCTTAGCCATTACATTATCAAATAACACACGCTGATCAAAACACTTAGTCGGCTTCCATGCTCTATCTCCTGGACTGCTAGTCAATTGATCTTCTTGTAACTTTTCTGTACTATAGTTCCATACTATGTGTGTCTGGATGTAGCATGTACATGTCATACAACTTATATCTAAAAATGCATACGTTGAATCGATCTCTCGCACGTGCACTGATGTGCTGATCACTGAGTATCTCTGTCTACCCTATTTTCCTTACTTAGTCATTTTGTCTTTTAAGATAGAGACTAAAAATGACTTTGTTGCCATGATGAAAACACAAAATGAGTCATGCATCCTCAGGTAGTGAACTTGCCAACATGATGATTATGAGATTGGGAATGATGATATAATGATGAAATTATTTGTTCAATCACTAGCTGAGGATGTTAGGGACTGCTTTAGAGGTTTTCCCCATGATTGTATTGGATCCATGGATGAAATGAAAGAATGTTTCAGAGATCACTATGGGGATAAAATCAATGAAGGCTTAATGTTGAATGAGTTCAACAATATAAAGAAGAACTTGACTAAAGAAGTGGTGGAATTTAACATCAGATTCAAAAGGGAAATCCATAAACTGCTCCAAGTAATGAGACTAGATGATAAGGTATGTCTTGCCACTTATCTTAATGCTTTTGATGCAAAAATGGGTTATCTATTAGGAGATAAGAATCCTAGAAATATTAGAGAAGATAATAAGATTATGGTAAACATTGAAACAAATAGAAGAGTCTCAAGGAAAGTGGATAGGAGAGAGGATTGGAAGCCAAAAAGGTCCAATAAGAAAGAGTCAGACAGACCTATAACTGATAAACTTAAAGAAAATGATAGTCTGAAACAAATCCTAAATTCTCTGAAGGGTCTAAATCCTGGAGATAATAAAAATATTTAAGGATCCTAATAATGATAAACCATCTTATGGTAACTATAACAAACAACCTAAGATGCAAAACTATCCTTATACCACACAATGAAAATATGGGAAGCCTATTCTCCCACAAGCAAAGTATAATTCTAATGATAAGACCCCACACCCCTTGCATAAGAATTCCATAAATATGTGCAATGATGATCCTTGGTGCATGGCCTGCCAATCTCCTCATCATCCAGAGTATTGTTTCATAGCTGCTAGATTATCTGGAAATAAAGAGATGGAAGATGATGAGTAGCAGTTATATGATGAAAGTGGTTGTGCTATGGCTTCTTCACATTTATGTGATTAAATTGTTTCTGATACAGAAAATGAGGAAATTGATAAAATGATATGTAATGCTGAGAAGGGTGGTGAGATCCCTATTTATAGAAGACATTTTGATGAAGAGATTGCCCAAATTACAACAGATATGGATTCCCAAGAAAGGGGTAATTACAATTTAAGAAATAGAACATCTGGAAATGGTAATGGAAGACCTACAAGTATGTTTGTTAAAGATGCCAAGACATATATACCAAACAGACACCAGAAAAGGAAAAACAAAAAGAAGGTTCTAAGAAAGTATTTGTTAAAAGGGAAAACAAGGCTACTGGACCAAATATTTTATACAAATAAAAAGAAAGAACACCAGGAAATGTTGTTTCCCCTCGTCAAAATGAAAGTAAACAACAAAAGAGGTTTGAGCCCAAGTTAGCTTCTGAAGTAGAGAAGGAGGATTGTATAAATGAAAAAGAAGATGCATCTGATGTAAAGTATACCCCTATTGATATGGGGCAACTCTTGTCTCAAATTAATGTTAAGGTTCCTTTATTGGAAATAATGAGAATAGGTGAGCATAAGGAGAAGGCTTTAACATAAGTAAAAGGTGTTACCTCTACAAATATTATTGGATCAAAAGAAGGTAAGAAGGTGATAGAATCACAAGACAAATCTACAAGTAAATTAAAAGATTCTCATGAAATTGTTTCAAAGATTCCCCAAATGTTGCTAGACGTAACTGTTGTTAATACTTCTTCAGAAAATGTACATCCCTTTTTCCTAACTTTGTTGATAAATGGAAAGATGTTGAAAAACTGTATGATTGACTCTGGGGCATCTAACATTGTTATGCATGCTGAAGTTATGAAATCAATGGGATTGAAAGTAGATATAGCACATGGAAGATGTCAGGCTATGGATTCAAGGGAGGTGCTTATTATTGGCTCTATAAAATCCCTTCATTATAAATTGGTTTCTTACCCTGAAAAAGTTGTAACAATGAGTATATTAGTAGTGGACATTCCCGCTCAATATAGGATGTTGTTATCAAGAATGTGGAGTGCTTCTATGGGAGGAAGTATTCAGTGTGATTTATCATTTTCTACTTTTAACATTGCTGGTGAAAACATTAAAGTATCCATTGAGACTAGAACTCCTCACATGATTGCGGAAGAATAAAATGAAAACATGAATTGTTTTTTAGACACTGAGATGAGATATTTTCAAGTACAAGAGAAGCAAATTGAAAGAAATTTCCAACCTTAATTATTGTGTGAATATGAAATTAATTTATCTAAACAAAGTAAATGATGGGTAATGTATTTTGATGGTGCTAGTTCTAAAGAGGGAGCTCATGCTAGAGTATTGTTGATTTCTCCTACTGGTAAGACTTTCAAATTCTCATTTACACTGCTGTTACATGCACAAACAATGTGGCAGAGTATGAAGCCTTGTTAATAGTTATGAGATTGGCCTCCAGATACGGACTCAAATGTCATAGAGTCATTGGAGACTCTAAATTAGTAGTGTCTTTGATTAAATATAAGTATGCTTCAAAGAATCATAGGTTGAAACAATACATAAATGTTGTTTGGGATAAACTTGAAAATTTTGATGCATTTGGTATTAACTGGATGGACAAAAGACAAAATAGAATGCATAGCCTTAAGGCCAAAATATATTACATTTTCAGGGATTTCTAGAATAGAGGTCCAATCCAGGCTTTCATTCCCTGATAATGTGGAGAATTTGCAAGTTTTTGATGATGATGTAGACATCCTAAGATTATTGCACTATGAAGCAGAAATTGCAAACAGGAAAATTGATTTCAGTGGGTATATAGAGACCTTGGATGGAAAATATACTATCTTAGGCAAGGAAGTGTTAAATCTTAAGTCAAATAAGGTACCAAAAGGATTGGTTGTGCTAGAAAGAGCTTTTGATAATAAGGATAAGCCATTTTCTATAAAATAATAAAATAAATGAACTTGAGGATTTTGAAGAAGTAAATGTAGGAACAAGTGATGTTCCTAAAAACTTATTTATTGGAAGGAAAATGTCACCAAAATTAAGAGAGGACCAGATTAATTTACTGAGGAATTACAAGAAGGTCTTTGCATGGACGTATGATGATCTTAAGGCATATAATGAGGATCTTTTTCAGCATGATATTCCTCTCAAAGAAGATGTCAATCCTTTCAAACAGAAAAAAAGACCCATAAATCCCACATTGAGGACTAAAAGGCAACAAGAGTTAATGAAGTTGAGGGATGCATGAATCATCAAACCTATGAGACATTCTTCTTGGGTCTCCAACTTAGTTCCTATTTGGAAGAAGAATGGAGATATCAGATTGTGTGTAGATTTCATGAATCTAAATGTATCATCCATCAAGGATAATTATGCTCTCCCAAATATGGAAAATATGCTGCAGAGGGTTACTGGCTTTGAGTTGATGTCCATGATGGACAAATTTTCACGATACAACCAGATAATGTTAAGGATTCAGAATAGTTTAAAAGTACATTCACCACATCTTGGGGGACATATGTATATATCAGAATGCCTTTTGGCCTAATAAATGGTGGGGCCACATTTCAGAGAGCCATGGATGTTGCTTTATTATATTTTTTGCAAAAATTCTTCGACTTCTATCAAGATGAACTCGCGTCATATTCTAAGAAGGAGGAACAACATTCTAAACATCTAGAGAAGATTTTTCACAGAGCTCTTGAATTTGGGATTTCTATGAATCCTAGGAAATGCACTTTTGGAGTGAAAAAGATTAAGTTATTGGGACACATTGTTTCAAAAGAAGGGGTTAAAATTGATCCTAAAAGGGTAGATTTTATTGACAAGGTGCCACTCCCAAGAAATGTCAAAGGCATTCAATCTTTCTTTGGTCAGGTAAACTATCTTAGATGTTTTCTCACAAATTTTGTTGAGAAAAGTAGGATAATTTCCAAAATGCTGAAGAAAGATGCAACAATGGAATGGGATGGAGAAGCCTCCGAGTCTTTTCAAGAAAAAAAGAATGCTATCAAGGATGCCCCTATCTTAAGAACTCCTGAATATTCAAAACCAAAGAATATTTTTTCATTTGCACCATGCCATACTATTGCTTCTGTCTTGTTACAAAAAAATGAGGGAGGGTTTGAACAACCTATTGCTTTCTTCAGCAAATCCTTACAGGCTGCAAAACTAAATTATGACATAAATGAGAAGTCGGCTTATGCATTAGTAAAGGTTGTTAAGGCTTTTATATGTTATCTAATAAATACCATAGTCATTTCTTATGTCCCTTCAGCAGCAGTGAAAGACATCTTCACACAACAAGAGGTGTTTGGAAAGAGATGCAGATGGATCAAAAAGATCCAGGAGTTTAATCTTGAAATAAAAATTACTAAGTTGGTCAAAGGGATGGGATTAGCCAAGCTGATGGCTAATACTAATTTATATGCAAACCATGTCAATACCTTACAGGAAGAATAAAGGATTTTTATTTGCAACCTTGACCATTGTGATTGGTATGAGAATATTATTTATTACTTACAAAGAATGAATTGTCTACTAGGGATGAATGAGAACAAGAAAAGAACTTTGAAGCTACAAGATATCTGTTTTTCCCTTATCAGAGATGAGGTATGATGGAGAAATCCTCAAGGGAATTTACTAAAGTGTGTTGATGAAGAGCAAGTAGAAAGGATCTTGCAAGAAATGCACAATGGAGTATGTGGTGGCCACTACATGGCCAAGACCACTACACATAATGTTCTAAGAGTAGGATTCTGGTGGCCAACTATCTTTAAGGATGCTCATCAATTGGTTAAGAAAGGTGATGCTTGCCAGCATTTCTCTGGTAAGTTCAAATTCTCAAGTAATGTACCTCTCACACCAGTGGAAGTTTAGGCCCCTTTTGAATAATGGAGTATTGATTTAATTGGGGAAATAGCTACTAAATCCAGTGGAGGAAATGCATGGATAATTGTAGCAACTGACTACTTTACTAAGTGGATTAAACCAATTCCCACCAAAAGAGAAAATAGTAAAGTAGTAGTAGATTTCTTGTTGAAAAACATAATCACCAGGTTTTGGTGTCCAGAAAAAAGTATATCAGAAAATACAATGTCTTTTAAGTCTAAGGAGTATATGAATTTTTTGTACTGAATATGGAATTCAGGCATCTTACTTTGCACCCTACCACCCACAAGGAAATGGGCAAGAAGAATCAATAAACAAAATTTTTCTTAAGATTATTAACAAAGTCTTGGATACAAATAAGAAAGCATGGGACTCAAAGCTAACAATGGTTGTCTGGGCAAATAGAGTGATATCTAAAAAATCCATAGGATGTGTCCCTTTTGACCTATTATATGGGATTCAAGCAAGACTGCCTCAGAACAACTTAATGCAGATGTACAAGTTCGTGCAATTGTATGATGATAACATTGACAATGATATGCAATTGAGAATGGATGACTTGGTTGAATTGGATGAAACCAAAAGGGAAGCTTCTATGAAAAATGCTAAGCTTCAATTGCAAGAAATTTTTTTGTGTGATAAGATGGTAGTATCAAGGCAATTTGATGTGGGAGATTATGTGTTAATGTGGAATGCCAGACTGGAAGATAAAGGTAAACATGGAAAGTTTGACCCAATCTAGCTGTGACCCTATGTTGTCTATGAAAGGTATGGACATAATTCTTATTTATTGAAAGATTTTACTGAGAATATTTTAGAATTGCGAGATCATGGAAAATTCTTGAAGTTATACTTCTCTTGAAGTCTAAAATATATGAATAGTAGGTCTTGTATATAGTGTGTTTACTTCTGCAGTTGGTTTTTTGTTCGTAGTTTGGGATTTGTTTTCTTTTGTGTGAGTAGTTTAGTTTTCTTTTAGTAGGTTTGGTCTTCTTCTCCCTGAGATTATGGATTCTTGCAATACCTTAAGGAGGTATTCATCCCCAGAAAGAGCCATTGTTAGGACTATGCAAAAATAATCTAAAATCAAGATGATTCATTGTCAAAAAACTTCCTAGCAAGGTATTGTGTTTTTAGAACCCTTAAAATTATTTTCAAAGCTATGGTCATTGGTCATAAACCCTAATTTTTTGGGCGAGTTCTATTTTGTTTTTACATTTTTGGTCACTTAAAAAACTTTAAGTCATGTGTATTTTAAACATCGAGTAGGGCCATGTTTATTTTCTTATAGACTGGGTATTTTAATTTTTCAAATTACCCTAATTCTAAATACCTGTGGCTTATTTTAAAACTTTATGTATTTTTTCGTGCAATTTCTGGTTGATCTAACGGATGTTGTATTACCTTAAACCAAAAATGTGATCAATCTATCCTTCAAGGGAAATTGAATATCCACCACGTGTCTTTGGAGGGTCCAGCATCTGCTTTAAAGTGATGATAAAGTGTTTATAGTTTCAATTCAATTGAACAGTAGTCATGTTTCCTTCATCTCAAGATGCACGTGATCTATCTCATACGACAATGTAACAGAGTGACACTTGTCCTATGGGACTGAATGAGGTCAAAAAATTTAACATAAATGGTATACAATTCAATCTTAATCAGATGGTTGTCGTATTTCCACAAGATTAAAGATGTGCAAGATCTACCTCTTAAGGCAATGCGACTAAGTGATGCGTGTCTCTGGCGGGCCTGATGCAACATTAACAAAGCTAATAAACATGTTGCAAGTGAGTGTTAATCTGACAGTTGTCGTGTTTCCTCAAGCTAAAGATGGTGTTGATCTATTGATCAAGGCAAGCCAATGGCCCGCCATATGTCTTGATCGAGAGTCGGAAGCTACAGCTAGTAAAAGGGACAGTTAAGTTATCTACAAGTAGGTTAACTTCAATCAGACGGTGGTCATGTTGCCTCAGGAAAAAAATGATGTTGATCTATCTATCAAGACAAAATTATGGCCCCCTAAGTATCTTCTACTGATGATGACTGTTATTAACAAATGTTAGCCGAAGGATGCAGTGATAAGTGTTGAGATCGATGGTCAGGGTTTAAATTGATAAAGTAAAATTGTCTGAGCCGTTGGGTCATGAATTTTCAAATGCAGCGGAAGTAATTGTGAGGCATGTGGCCATCAGAAAAAGAAGTAAATTCTAAAGCCCAGGTGAGATGGTATATAATACTTCTATAAAATCTAAAAAAGCCAAAACTAACAAAGTATTTCTAAGCAGAGCTGAGTGGTGAAATTTTGCTATCTGTGTCCATAAATTACAGAACGGGTAAGTTTCTTATGAAAATACATTTCTGAGCACCTATGGATTAAATTAGAATTAGGGTTTGGTGTGTAATTGGAGTGTCTACATATGAATTTGTTATTTATTTTTCTGGAAACCCTAGTTTGAAAATGTTAGGAATAAGGTGTCTCAACCTTGGATAATTCCTATTCTTATTATTTGTTTTGTAAAATGTATTTTCTTGCAAATAATGTAATTAAGTGTGAGTGTACATGTCTAGTTGGCATGTTGAT
>MU223318.1:376032-419293 GCA_018584345.1 Thuja plicata | reverse complement strand
ATTTTCTGTATGCATGGTATGTGGCTGCAATATCATTGTTAAAGTAGTTAACAAATCTGAAATTGTAAGGATTTAAAAGAATTTGCACAATAATTTCCTATAGAGATTAGTGTAGGAAGTTGTTTCCACACCTGAGTTTCCTTACAGAAAATGCAACCCAGAAGAAAGACTTCAGGAGAGACTGATTACCTAAAAAAGACATGTATACGAAGATTTGTTGCAACAGTTAAATAAATCAACAAATGATGCTTCAAAGGTTAAGGATCTGGTCCCGAAGTCACTTCATTTAAAAGTAGCAAAGGATTTATGTGATAGAGGTAGATGGGACTGAGATGCTAAAACTAGTGTGTCCGGTTTGGACTTTTTCAAATTAGCCTTTAGTTACAAAAATGTCTTCGCTCTAGATAGCAATATATGGAAATTTGATGTAGGAAAATTAATGATCCCTTGTGTTTTCATGGATACATATATATTAGTTCAAATTACACATAAATATGACAAGACTTCTAGGGTTGTATGGGATATTAATGATAGAGCATTGGTGAGTATTAAATTTGAAGAGTTAAGGGAAGTGTTCAATTTGAATGATCCTTCTATCGAGATGGATGATATTGATATTGACCTTTTCAAACAAGTGTATGGAGCTCAGAGAGATTACCTCATAAATGGTCCATTGATAGAATATTTTAGCAAAATAGGAGGTCTAATTGTAGTAGGCCCCAACACACTTGAACCCCTCAAATTGGACTATTATAGTTCAAGAGAAAAAAAAATGTATAGTGCTCTATGTTACATTTTTGGAGAGGATGAAGAAACAATAATGCACATTCATTACATGTTTATGATGGTAGAAATCCTCCACTCTCATCTCGCCATTATTTTTTTATTTTTCTACCCATCTTGCTGAATTGATTCATCAGGGTTTGATAAGGATAAAAAATGCCAAGGTAACTAGACCCTTTGGATGGTATTCTATGCTCATGAACATGATCTTATTCAAGAATGCGGACAATTTTGAAGAGGAGATGGAATTAATAAGACTCAAGGATGATGAAGATGCTAGTTCACTTATGGAATGCAAACATGTCATGGGATAGAAAGGAGGCTAGCTACATCACCTTTGATAGGTACTTTGCCTCCAGGCTCAGACCCTATTGAGACCAAAGGAGTTTGTTCCATCCTTACAAATAACACACAATTGGGGTGATATTATCTTATACCCTGTATCAACTTTATTTAGAGTGTATGGTTTTAAAGGAGTGCCAAATATACTACCTTATCAAGTTCCCCTCAAAATAGGCCTTGCAGAAATACTTAGATAAATTGGTGATTTGCAAGAAGATGCATTAACATGAAAAGGGAGAGGAACCATTTTCCCTACTATCACAATTGTGTATCAATTGGTTATTACAAAAGGGAATGGACACAGTTACATAAATACTTAGAACTTTATCATATGACAACATCAGTATATAGGTGTGTTGATAATGAAGCTTTTATTAGTGATATATTCAAGAAGAGAAAAAAATGTCTGACTTTGGATCATCAATTCAACTTTCCAGAAGACATTATCAGAAATAAGTTCAATCTGCAAAAGTAGGAAATTAACAGGATAATTTTCTGTTTTATAAAAATACTATGGACTTTGTCCAACATTTTGATAAAGGATATGACCCCTTGAAGGAATTCAATCCTTGGGCCTGAAAGATTGACACATTAATGACAATGTTTGAGGACATTATGCAGGCTTTGAATAAAAAGAAGGAAAAGGTTATGGAAGTAGAGCCAAAAAAGGCCAGAGCAATTCTTGCTAGAATTATTCCTACCAGAGGTATTCCAACAGGTAGATATGTCCTATATCAGAAAAAGGGGATCCAATATGGTGATGCCAAGAATAGAGACAACTTTTTGTTCAAAAGGAAAGAGGCCTTTGGAAGTAGACACCCAATCACTTCCATCTCCCAAAAGGAAAAGGAAGGAAGAAGGAGAACAACAAAAAGAAAACATTTACTCCCCTTTCCAATCTCCCTTGCACATGGATGAGCAAGCAATTGTTGAGCAATTGGTACAAATGGGAAATATAGGGCATATTTTTGTCACACCTCAGGAAATGCAAGAAGGGATGCCAGAGGCTCCCAAACATGGAGAGATGGATCTGACTATGGCTGAGTTTGATGGTAAGGATTTAGATCCCATCACTAAGTAATCTAGTGATGAATTTTAGTCAGATGATAAGTTTGTTAAAGAAAGAGCATTTATTCAAATTCTCTGGAGAATTCATATTAATGAATTCAAATAAACATGTCAGGATAGGCCAAAGGATCAACCTAACAAGGATAGAGATGAAATTGAAAAGGGGGTAAATAAGGAAATGGTATCTAAGTTTGATATGATTACTCCTAAAGAAGGTCATTAATTGGTCTAGTAAGAAGGAGTCCCAATTCTCCCAAAGTGGGATATTTTTGATGCAATAGTCCTTGATGCCATCAAGAAGTAAACTAAACCACTGCATACTAGTGGAGTGTCCATAGGTGTAAAATTCAGTGAAGACCATGCATCATTAGTAATGTGGTCAATCAACAAAAAGGGACAATAAGAACACTAATGGACATGATCCAGATGAACATTCTGGCAGCTTAGTAGTAAGAATAGTTGCAGACACTTCAGGGGTATAGGCTTTTAGCCTCACGTTAGAATCCACAAAATTCAGCATGAAGGTGGCAGAGAAAAAGGAACAATATATTAAAGGCCTCGGAGAATAATTTGAAGTAGTCATGAAGGCATACAATGATGAGAGGATGAAGTCTATAGAAAAGGACAAGAAAATTGCTATGTTGGAAGGTAAAAAAGAAACTCAATTTTTTCCTCAAAGGATGATAACATAGGATCCACATCAACCCTCTTCATCCAGTCTAATTATAACTTATCCTCCTTCTCATATTCCATCAAGTCCTACTACAGAAGCAAACTTGGAATTAGAGAGAGAAAGATTAATTGTTGAGAGGACTAAATCAGAACAATCAAGAAAGAAATGGGATGAAGATTGTGCAACATTTAAAGAAGAAAAGGAATGGATACATCAAAGGTATGTCGATAAGATACATGCTACTCTCATGAAATGTACTAAATATTTAAGTCCAGCTACCATTTACTTGCAAGGAAAGAAAATCATTAGCATAATGGATGAATTTAATACAGATAAGGATAAATGGGACCCAATCAAGGATAGATGGAAGGGAAAGAGGGTAGAATTGAAGTTTTTCTATTCTACGTCCAAAGAGGAGAACAATGTTGACATTGTACTAACCAGCACTTATAAATGTTTTAAATTGCTAATGGACTGAGACATAAAGAGGAGCATCATCTTAAGAAAGGTAGAGACTTTGAGAAGGGAATATTCAAAAGATTGTTATGAGATGTTTCCTAATATTCTCAAGAAGAGTGGTGAGATAAAGAAAGAAGCCTTGTGGATGAGATAGATGAATGAGGCGTTGGAAACAAGGACCAACAATGTTATCACTTTGGAAAGAACATTTTTGTTTGCCCAAACTGTTGAAATCATTAGCAAGGCCAGGTCATTTTTTGAATTCTGAAAAGAGGAAGTTGAGAAGGAAAGTGTAGTTCGAATGAAATCAACAACAAAAATAATGAATTTATTAGTTTCTCTTGGCCAAGTGATGAGTTGTACACCTCTTGGAAGGACAGATACAATGCAGTTGATCAATGAGAAGGTGGTAATGTGCAAAAGACAACAAATGGCAATGCTTCCTAACATTTTGAATAAGACAAGTAAAGGTAAAATATTTTACATCAATAAGATCAAGGACAACAAACTCCAGGTGGCTACTTCCTAACAGGTTTTAAGCAAGTGCAGTAACCAGGTGGTCAAAAGACAAAATACTATGAATATCTTGTAACAAAATTGGTTATCACTTCACTTGCTATTTTGTCCTTTTCTTGAGTCATATGTTTTTTCCTCATTCCAATTTATCCGTAGCTTGTTGCAATCCTATTCTATAAAAGGATTCCCAAGATCATTGGAAGGGGCTGCAAAATCGTACACTGTAATAATTTTGTAAAGCTTTCAGTTAGGGAAATATAGGAGAAAATTATACTAGACTAGTTTCAAGATTAGAACTAAAGTTGAAGGTCTATAGCTTACTATTTAGGGGTCTATCTTTGACTCATTTTTTAAAAATAAGTGTGATTCTCTATACTTAATACAAAGATCATGTTTCCAATCTATACTGTGGTGTTCATTTGATGAGTTATGAATTTTCCAATTCATTAGTATAGATACTATTTGTGTGTATGGAGCTATTTAGAGTTTTGATCAATGCTCAAATTAAATGATGCTCTAATTTGTGCATAGATTCATCTGAGTATGTCATAGGATTTCATAAGTAGTATGGGTGTGGGATAATTGTGTTTATGGCCTAGAATCATTGATAATAATTAACTTATGCATATTGTATCTATTTTGTGAGATTATCCCAATGGATAAGGCACTAATCATAGGTTAGTATTTCTCATATTGTTGCAGTTCTAGTATATCTTTCGGTCATGTTTCTAAAAAGACAAACATAAGCTCCAATAATTATTGTATCTTTATAATTTTATTGTGATCTTTTCATCTCATGCTCCTTGTCATGGTTGACATTCAATGGATAATTAGCCACTTATCTAGTATCTCCCAGATATGATAAGCCTGTGTGAGATTTCCTACTTGATTGACGTCTTAAAGAATATCTAAAGGTGTTATAGGGTATCCCCCCCCTTGTTTTAGCCTAACCAAAAGTGTATAAGTTTGATACGCATGCTTGTCAGTTAGTCCTTTTCATTAGATTGATAAATAGTTGGAGTTGGTTGCTCTCTAAGATCATGTCATAAAGTGAAAGGGTTGTTGTCTAATCATTGCTGCATAAAAATGAACCAACACACACTTCTCTACCTTTTCAAATTCTACCACATATTTCCAAAAGAAAATATCTCTGATATATACCATATTAAAATAATTCATTAGGTCGGTCAATTAAGCTTTCTCAATACACAAATAATTAACTAGGTCAACCAATTAGGATTTTCCAAAATACAAATAATTATTTAACCCCTTTCTAAGATACACATAGTACCTATAAAAAGTAAACATCAATTAAAATACATCAGATATACTCTAAGATCTGCAATCCACACTCACAGTTCATAATACACACTACATGTATGAAGTCAGTGACAAAATAGGTCTCCTCCAGAATACATGCCACAACTGACATCACCAATTCTCTCACAACTATCAATCACTATAAAATTTCCTCAATGTGGCCTATGTTATCCCTTAATCTCACATTCCCTGAAACATCTTCACGTGTAAGATATAATTAAAATATAAAGACCTACTCTATCAAGCATTACTGTCACAATCCAGAAACTAGCCTTTGCTAAAGCATATGTAACCTCACCAATATGTAACCTCAAGTAAAAAAAACTTAGGAATAAGGTCATCACACATCCTCTTCATATCATTGTCTTCGATCGATTTGAATCATTCATATAGTGTCTGTACACTTCTGTTAGTCAATTTACTAGTCTGTTCTCTCCATAAAAATATATATTGACATTAGTTTCAAAACATGAATATCAACAACATAAATAGTACCCAAATCTGATATCATCCAACAATGTCCCCCTTTGGCATTGATGGAAACGTATGGTAAAATCTGTCAACCCAAAAAGTACTCTCTCAATACAATCTTCTCAATATCCTCAACACAAATCTCCCCACAACAATAGGAATTTTCACATAGAATCTTTCCCCCTTTTGAAACAATGGAAAAGGGTGTCATAAATCATCTGTAATCTTTTGTAAAGTGTATCTTTTTCAAATCTTCATGTCTAACAGCCAAGTACAAAATCACCCAAATGTGCTCCATATTATTCCTGTGATCACTACCCCTGAGGAGTAGATCCATACATCAAGTCCATTTAATGATATAGCTCTGAAATCCATTGGACTAATGCATGTATGCATCAATTAATTACCACTGGGAGGGGTTCTCACCCCATGCATATTTTTGAGATATTCAAAAGCATATTTTGGCAAAGGTTTTGTAAATATATTAGTTATCTATTGCTTTGTGCTAATATAATCCAGTCTAATTTCTTTCTCTGCTACCATCTCCCTCAAGAAATGATACTTAATAGAAATATGTTAATTCTTTGAATGCATTACATGATTCTTGGACATATTCACTCTGCTAGTTTTATCACAATAAATAACCACAGGATCTTCAAAAATTATTCCAATCTCCTTCAGCATTTGTTTCATCCAAACACCTTGTGTACAATTTATTGCAGCAGCAACATACTCAGATTCAGTAGTAGACTGAGAAATACAATCCTAATTCTTACTTATCCAAGAAACCAACCTTTTCCCAAGGAAAAATGCTCCACCACTTGTACTCTTTCTATCATCCACATTACCTTCCCAATCAACATCAGTGTAAGTCTGCAAAATAAATTCATTTGTTTTTTCATACCACAATCCATATTCTATTGTTCCTTTCAAGCATCTTAAAATTCTTTTCATAGTAGCAAGGTGTGTATTTTCTTGATATCTTGTAACAATTCTAACTGCATTGTAAATATCTAGTCTGGTATGAGTTAGATATTATAGACCACCAATCATCTATCTCTCAAATTCATTTTCTATTTCTTTAGAGAACTTCTTACTCAACTTATCATTGCCTCCAAAAATGATATCATCCAACAATTCATTAAATGCTTAAAACTTCACTCTAGGAAATACAACCCTCATCACAATAGAAAGCATAAAGAATGCAATCCATATCATAACACAAAGTACACTGAACCTTTCACCGTAATAAGATCTTGTTCTTGTAGGACCACATAGATTTGTATGTACCAAATCCAACTTCTCTTTTGTTGAATAAGATTTTCATTTAAAATTGCACCTACTCTATGTCCCCATAACACACTCTCTACACATACTATTAGATGGTTTTACAATCTTAGGAAGATCTCTTACAACATTAGTCATAATTTCCTTCACAATATTATCAAAGTTAACATGATAGAATCTTTTATGCCATATACCAACTGTCATCAACCTTCACAATAAAACAAGGACCTTCAAATGTATTCAATTCAAATAGATTACCTCTAGATTTAGTACCATATGGGATCAAGTCTCCTGATTTAGCTCTAATTGAACATTTCCCATCAATGAATTTCAATTGGTAAGCTCTGTCCACTAATTGCCCAACACTTAGGGTAAACGTATGGAGATGTGTCACACTTTAGGACCATTTGGCATGTTTTGGCCAGATGTGTTTTGGCCAGACCCATTCTAGCCGAAACATGTCCGGCCATACATACGTCGCACACATGTGGCGTCGATGTGGCAAATGGGTTCCGACCAAAACAGGTCTGGCCGAAATAGGTTTCGGTCAGAACCCTTAAAATTATATATAGGCTGAAATATCATTTGAGAGGCTCATTTGCACTAAGTCACTTCCGAGAATTGCAGAGTGGAATAGAAGTACTTCGGCCAAAAAATGTTAGTTTTTTTTTTTTTAAATTATTTAATGTTTATTTAGATGTTTTTTAAGTTTTCTTTAGTTAAATTAATGTAGTTGCACTATTATTTGATGTTTTTTGTTTTAATTTTGTTATTTTTAATTTTAGAAAATATACAATATTTTTTTATACATAGATTTAATATTTCTTTTCAATTAAGATTATATGTTAGTTACTTGGTTAATTAATTTAGTTTTATTACAAATGTTTCAAAACCGTAGGAAAATATTAGAAAACATTAGGAAAATATTACAAAATAGTAGGAATGTGTTACAAAACATTACGAAAATGTTACATTAGAAAAATGTTATTTAGTTAATTAATTTATTTTTATTACATATGTTCAAAACATTAGGAAAATATTACAATACATAAAACCAACATGAATCTGAAACATAAATCAACATAAACTCTAACAAATTAACCCTAACATAAAACTAAAACATAAATCAACTTAAAAACACTAACATTAAAACCCTAACATGAAACCTAAGAAAACCTTAGCAAAATGTTACAAAATATTAGGAAAATGAATTGTACAAGACATTAGTATTATGTAACATTCATGTATTAAACATAACATTGTACCCTAACATGTGAAACCGTAATATGAAACTAACATCTTGAACCCTAACATGAAACTAAAACATGAATTTTAACCTAAACTTTAACATGAACCCTAACATGAAACCCTGACCATATTGATCCCTAACAAAAACCTAATATGAAATTGAAACATAAATCAACATAATCCTTAACGTGCTAAATTGAACATACATGTATTCAAGTGTTTTTTAAATCTATTTTATCTATCATGTGACATGGAATTAGCTAGAAACTAACATGAAACTGGAACATGTTAACCAACATAAACCCTAACACTAAACAAACATATACATGAACCCTCACCATGTAAAACTAATTTAAAATTTAACCAACATAAACCCTAACACTAAACAAACATATATGAACCCTCACCATAAACATAAACCCTAACATGTTCATCCAACACATGAACCCTGACCTTCAACTAGAACGTGCAAGAAACCAACATGAATGGGCTAACCAAAAACAAATTAATCCTAAACCTAATTGATAAATAAACCAAGTTGATCCCTAAACCTAAACATGAAACATTATTTTACATTCAACTAGGCTAGTTGTAAAACTATAGACAAAATTGATCCATAATTCAAAACCTCAAATTCGTTAGAAAATATATGCACATGTATGTATATATATATGATTTTAAATCATTTTTATTTCAAATGTATATGCATTCAAGTGTTTTCTAGTTTATATTTATTTTTAGTTCACATGTGTTTAAAAATATATAATTAAATTAGAATTTGACCATGTAGATGTGCAGCTTGATCTAGACATATATTCTTCTTTATACTTTCGAGTATGTGCATCTATTTTCTCTATCACATGGCATCGGGTAGAGGGACATCGCCTATAGATTCTAGAGATGCTAGTGTATAGGGGGGTCATAGTTCCTACTCTTCTCATAGATTGACTGATTCTAGAGAGGGCAAAGATGATTTATTTGCTAGTACCATAGCTCGATTGAGATGAGCTATTGAGGTTCTTGACCAGGGTATGCATTCATCCACCACCCTCCCTAATAGGGGTAGGATGAAGGTCATTAGAGAGGACCTAGTTCGTATCATTGACATAGTTCAATCATACAACCTGTATGATAGTATATCTATTGATACATTCTATACTTCTCTCTCCCACAACATTTCTAGCATTGTGATTGATTCAGAGGTCTCCACCACTATGGTGAAGACCATGTTTCCTTTTACCAAGATAGAGTGCAGGTTAGAGGCTATATGACTATGCGGTGTGAGGATGACCTTGTTGGACTGTTTATATATCCTCGATTGTTGGATGCTCATCATAGGTGGCTTCAAAATAATGAGCTTCCACTATATTTCTACAAATAATTGTTTGCAAAATTTAATTTGCATCATAATTTTGATTACATAGATTTTCCCAGTTATGCTAGGTAGGGGATGGGGAGATTATCAGATAGATTGAGAGGGCCTAATGCCCCAGTGCTCGCTAATAAGCGGGCAAGGGTGGGTCCAAACCTTTTGGTCATACCAAAAGGTTTGGAAATGGTAGTTGTAGGACAGACTATGCCTGATCACAGTATGAGGACAGATGTATTTTCTAGTATCATGAGTATTGTGACACAGGTTCATGAGATGTCATCTAATCATTTAGGGAGATACATGTTGCGTTCCCTCTCTGGCGTTCCTCCACCTATACAGGCTGCATCCTCTACTAATGATCCATACCATATAGTAAATATACCATCTCCATTTGAGGTTGTAGCTATATCAGATTTGGACCAGTTTCGTCGTACGTTTGCATATTTATCTAGTGGTCTACTTTGTGCATATCAGGCTATACATATTATCGTCGAGGTTCCTCTCAAGAATGTCCCAACATTTATCCCCACCATTCTCAACAGATCTACTAGATCAGGTTCTCAAGGTGCATAGAGACAGCAGGCCGATATTCTTGCACCACAGGTACAACTCCTCAACAGACTGCAGTTGGTGAGGATGCACCTCAGTAGACTATAGTTGGTGAGGATGTGCCTCACCAGTCTACCCAGGCCACTTCATCACCTCCAGTTCATCAACTTTTTTTCCAGCTTGCTTACGGATGACCAAATTGATCCCTTACATATTTCCTTACATGATTCAAACTTACCTGATTCAGAGTTTGGCGATATCGGGAGAGCATTACATGCTACTACGGTATATGTTTATTTAAATTTTTATGTATTTATAAAACTTGCACATGTAAATGACATAAATAATTTGAAATAAAATTTTGATATATATATAAACATGTTCTCCAGAGTATTCTGGACAGTGTCGAGCGTGGATATGGAGATTTACAAACTCCTGGCGATCCTGTGCATCATGAAAGACAGGTAAATTTACATGTTTTTCAAACTTAATTTCTCTATGATCATAAGTATTTAGTTTATTATACATGTGTGTATGCATGACATGTATATTTCTTTTATTGCACACAGAGATCAGGAGGAGGTGGACATCATCAGGTCATGAATCAGGACATGGTCCTAGTTGAGACATTTCATTTCATCTACATTTTATTTCAGACATTTCATCTACGTGTTATTTTAGACCTATACATTTACATGTTATATATTGTTATTTCAGACCTATACATTTACATGTTATCTCATATTTTAGACATTACATATATACATGTTCTTTTTCATCATTTCATATATGTATGTATGTTATGTATATGTGAATGAGTTATTTCATATTTTAGACATTACATATATGCATGTTCATTTTCATCATTTCATATATGTATGTATGTTATACATGTGAATGAATTATTTCATATTTTAGACATAACATATATACATGTTCATTTTTCATCATTTCATATATGTATGTATGTTATTTCATATATACATGTTCATTTTTGTCATCTCATATATGAATGAGTTATTTCATATTTTAGAGTTATTTTTATGTAAGTAACTAAGCTATTCAATTAACTAATCTATTCAATTTGTCGTGTAAGTAATTTAAACTAATTTAAAAGGGGATGTCTTAAGGGTATGTCTTAAGGGGAGGTATAAAAACATACACATTAACACATAAATCTATAACAACATACATAAAAGCAATATAATTTAAACAAATTGAACCATCAAAATACAATTAACTAATCTATTCAATTTGTCATGTAATTAATTTAAAATAATCTAAAATGGGATGTCTTAAGGGGGGTATCAAAGCATACACATTAAAACTTAAATATATAATAACATACATATAAATAAGCAATATAATAAATCAATTGAACCATCAAAATATAATTAACTACTCTATTCAATTTGTCATGTAAGTAATTTAAAATAATCTAAAAGGGGATGTCTTAAGGGGGGGTATCAAAGCATACACATTAACACATAAATATATAACAACATACTTATAAATAAGCAATATAATAAATGAGTTGAACCATCAAAATACAATTCACTAACCTATTCAATTTGTCATGTAACTAATTTAAAATAATCTAAAAGGGGATGTCTTAAGGGGAGGTATCAAAGCATACACATTAACACATAAATATATAATAACATACATATTTAAGAAATATAATAAATGAATTGAACCATCAAAATATAATTAACTAATCTATTCAATTTGTCATGTAACTAATTTAAAATAATATAAAAACATACATATTTAAGCAATATAATAAATGAACCATCAAAATATACACTACATAAGAATAGACAATATACCAAGCATGCATAGTTCTATAGAGTTCAAATTGTAGAGTTCAATAACATATATCCAATATATTAAGTAAGAGTTCAAACTGTAGAGTTCAAATATGAAAGTACGAGAGCTACAAAAAGAATTTTATCCTAAAGCTCCTGATACATATAGTCTAGATCCTCTCTATCTTTTATTATCTCTAAAAAAATTTCATATTCTTCAATAGGAAACCTCCACTTTTGATTGCCACGTCCTCTTTTTTGCAATGTATCAAATTGCAACTTTGTTGCTATAACAAAGTGACTGTAATGTAGAGTTTTTTTACCAGACATATATTTAATAAATTGAACACCATTTATGTCTATGTTTACTTGCTAATAATATGTTTCTACAATAACAACTGAACCAGTCGGATATGACTGTCCATCACCATCTAAAATATCTTCTGGAAATTTGTATTTTTCTTTCATGCATCTTAGTAGATAATAATCTACACTTTCAGCATTGTAAGGATCGGAAACCACAACAAAAATATCACCTAGATACAAATGCAGATTAGATATTAAATTCAAATCAAAAGTACAATAAATTAAATTTAAATAAAAGATCATTTACATGTGCATGCACTTGTAACAACCAAATCAGAAACACGCTCATAATCAGATGAATATATAGGATCATGAATGTTTATGTCAATGTCATCATATTCATAAGGAGGAATTCTGATTAACTCCTTCATATCCCATTGTGAAACATATCCATTTGCAATATTCTGACATTGACTCATTGGATTGTCCTCAATGCAGTCAACATAGAAACATGATTTTTCTCTTACTTGAATCAATAGAGGCTTGTGTTAGTTGTTACTCATCAATTGATGTAAACTTCTAATACCAGCAATCCTTTGACAATTGTAAGGATTAGATGAGTCTATATCTGTTACAAATATAAAATGAAAGTTATACATATTTAAATCAACAATTATTGTAACATAGATGAACATGAAATTAAATTTTAATTTTGATTTTTCCTACAAACTATAAATTACCTTTCACTTCCCAAAAATAACATTTGTTGTATTTGGTGTCCCGAATAGAAAAATGATTTTTACACCATTCAACAATTTTCTTTGAATTCTCTATCATGTTACCTGTAAATTTATAAACTATTAGTTTAAAGTTCAAATACATCTAAGTTTAAATTATACTATTTGAAATATATAGATATATATATTTAACTACTGTTCACACCATTTGTACCTGCAAGTTCATGTTGGCGAAGTGCATGTTTCACACATGATCCTGCTCCATTGTGCTCTCCTTTTCCATGTCCACTTTCAAAGAAGTTCCACAGAAACTTAACATTGCATCTAACATGTTGCATAACTAGCCAATTAAAGGCTTTTGTAGATTTAAATTGTCTTGCAAGATTAAGTTGTTACATATGCACAAGATTTATATCACATAATAATTTAACAAGTAATCAATGAGAATTTAAAAATGAATTGAACTACATACACTTACTTGCACAACCATCAGACCAAATCTAGTGTTGTGAAGCTTTTATCTCATGATTCGCAATATCTTCAAAATATGTTGCAAAACAATGAGCCACATAGCTCCTATCATGAACCTTATCATCGCTGATATAGAAATGAACATCCTTGATGATATTTTGTTCATCTGGATTGGTACTTTCTGGCTCATCCAAATCAAATTGTGCATGTCTATAGGTCACTTGCACAAATATTGCAACTTGGTCAAAATGATAATATTGAGCTTGAAGCTCTGATTGAGGGGAGAATGTATAGTTCTTAGAGAAATCTACAACTGAAAGAATACAACTAGGTGGAAAAAAAAAATTTGAATCACGAAACTGTTTAGCTTTCCATCTTCCACCATGACAATGTTGGATATGTGGATAAATGATAGTACAAAACCTGGTCATAAAATGAAGGTAGGGAAATTCACTCTCCTTCAATACAATTTTTTTGGATTCATCTCTTCTCTTAGTTCGGTATGTCTCATATTCAAATCTCTTCCACAAAACTGGCGTTGCAACATTAATATTCTCAATTTGCAATATAAATTTATGTAAATCACCACAATCACTACATGCACTCTTTATACATTATACTTTGAACTCATCTAAATCTTTTGATTTCTCACATAATATAGACTTCACAAACTGTATCATACTTGCAGGGATGAGCATATCTGAATTAAGTACTGCCATAACCTTATTATATGATTGAAAATATAGATGAAACTCAAGATGATTTTGGAAACAACAAGTTTCACGTACCTTATTTATGTATATAAAGCAAGGGCGCAACCTCTCAAACATTCTTTGACATATTTTCACATCTAAAAATTCTTGTTTGAATGCTTCAAACAATTTGCTTTGTGTTATATCTATAAAATGTTTTGGATGTGCAATTTTCATACCGGTCTCTTCATCTTTCATCTATATAGTATCCCTTCTATTAGAAGAAACATGAGAGTGAGTGGTCCAATATTCAATGACCTGTCTTTTTACATCTTCATAAATTTTCTCTTTTTGAGGAAGTCTACAAATATTAACCTAATTCTTTTGAATATTTTCATCTAACATATTTCTCTTCCTGATATATCTTTGAACAGTTCTTCTAGATACATTCAATAAATTAGAAATTGCATGTACTTGTTTTCTCTCTGTCAACCTCCTACTAGATAAAGTAGTCATCAATGCTCTACGTGTAGCACTTAAATGAGCTCCTCGACTTGAGTTGTTAGTGTCATTCAATGCATCCTACAAATTTTCAACTATTGTTCAATTTACATTGTCTCCTAATTTTTTCTTGTTATCAACACCTAACAACTCCAAAACAAGAGTCATTTATTGTTTCCTGACTAACCTAGAAAATAATTGTATTTTTCCAATCAGACTTTTATTTTGAAAATATTCATCCCAAATCTTTTTGCATTATTGTGCTTTCAGGTACCAATTCGTCAGATGAAAATTGACTAAAAAATGAATCATCATCCATCTCCATCAAATTGCCAGTGTCAAAAGATATATTTCCATCGATTGGCTCCACTACTTGAATTGGATCTTCTTGGACTTCAATAGGTTCATCTTTATTATGTTTTGTATGACCTTTCATTTTTTCATCCCTTATTCGATCATATTTTCTTATTCTATTTCTTTATTCCCCATTGCAGAATTTGTTCAAATTGAGAGCTTCAATTCACCTGCATACACAAAACAATATACAATTGATAAAAAATTCAAAAATAATATTGATAATTTAATAATTTAATATTGAACAATGCTTTAATTAAAAACACAAGTAAATCTCAAAGAACTATTAAAAAAACTTGTGAATAATACAAACCTCCTTGATAATTTTAATTCTTAGTTTCCCTTTAACACCCAAAAATACGCTTTTAAAACAATTTAAAAAATATGATTTTAGTAAAAAAACCTTTTTAAGTCAGAATAATCAATTTTTGCTTTTAATTTAAAAAAAAAAAACCTTTTATTTATATCATTTTTAAGGGTCGTGGTCATCCATGCGACCATGTTTGGTCGGCCCTAGTTTCGGCCAGACCTATTTCGGCGGAAACTACTTATGTGGCATCCCATGCGGCAGCCAAATAAGCAAAAAAAGGAAAACTTGAAATATGTCATTTTTGGGGCTTATTTGTCCACCAAAACTGAATTGTTCTTAAAATCTAAAAATACGCTTTTGTAGAGATCCGAGTCTAGATTATGGTCATATAATTTTTATAGTATTTTGATTAAATATAATATATTATAAGTTAAAAAAACTCCAAGTAGGTATTTTAACATTAAAGAACATGCTCGTTCAAAAAAAGATAAAAAAATAGCAAATCATGTGGGAAAATTTTTAAACTTATATTTAACACTAGAGGAGAGAGTCCTCTTCAAGAATATATAATTATTTTTTTATTCGGTGTAGATTTGCTAGGGAAAATTAGGCGGGAGACAAAAACTATTAAATTTGGGTAATGCCGACTTTGAATAGTTATAACAGACAAAATATATACCGAAAACCAATCTTTCTTCTTTTATGCACTAGCTATACATGTCATCTAAAACATATTTTGAAATCAGAGGAAAAAAATATTATTTACATATATTTTGTTGGTGGTAACTAGACCCTCGATTTTTAGCATTTTTCAACAATTGAAAAATAGACTTCAAAAATTAAAAAACTATGTCAATTCTTATTCAATTTTTTTTAAAAAAATTATAGGCATAAACCACATCCAATTTTACACAATTCATTAGTTTACATCATTTTCAAATTCTAAACACCAATACCACTTTTATGTCGTTGAAGTTTAACTACTTTGCATGTTGTGGTCCTCTCCCTTTCTAAAAGTGTGACACAGGTTTGTACTTTTACCCCTCAACAGATTATGTTGGAGTCCATAAACAAGCAGTAAATTATCAGTATTAGTCTTTCCATCCAGAGAAATAGATCCAACTCCAACAATAAGCTTAGGAGTATTGTCACCAAATCTAACAACACCACCATCATATCTTTTCAGAATCACAAACTTATTTTTATCTCGAGTCATATGATGTGAAAAACCACTATCTATAACCCATTCAAATTTCTTTTCAACACGGGATACTAAGGCTTTTTCTTTATGTATAGGTTCATCATCCTTAATAGTAGTAAATCCAATTTCATCAAAGTCTATATCATCATCAGATACACTCGCATAATAACATTCCTTGTCTTTTGGATACTTAGATATGTAAAACTTAGGTTTATGCTTTGGAACCCTTGTAGGACATGGAGGTGCAAAATGACCAGTCTTTTTACGTGAAAAACATTTAAAAGGTAATTTTCCTTCCAATTTACCCTTACCTCTCTTTTCTCTTCTAGCGATCAGGGTTACCACTTCATCTAGCAATCTTTCTTCCTCGTGTATTTGTTCACATTCATCAACATAGTCTCCAAGATCTTCTCTCAAGTCACAATTGTTTGCGTTCACAATTCTACATAAGGTCTTTTTGTTTCTATGTACAATCTCCTTGCATGCTGACTCTACTTTAGGTAAAGAATCTCCCAGTTCTACGGCCTCAAAAGTAGTAAGCTTTCCAATCAAAATATCTCTAGTGAAGTTCATTGTGAAAGGTATAATCTCCTTTATAGCTTGCACTTTAATTTTGTATATAGGTGACAATGATCTAAGTATCTTTGCAATCACTTCTTCCTCACTATAAGTACATCCAGATTTTTTGATGCCAATAACCACTTTAGTAATTCTCTATGCATATGCCCAAACGTTCTCATTGTCTCTCATCTTCATTGATTCCATCTTTGTCTTCCAACTTTGTAGCTTTGACTGTTTAGTAAACTTGCCTCCTCTATATAATGCTTCCAATCTTGTCCAAATCTCATGATTCCCTTGTGACTATATTACATGAAAATAACTTATTATCATCTTTAGTAGTCTTCTCCAATTCATCCTCAGTCTCTATCTTTTCCTTCTTTTTCATGATCATCTAGTAGTCAATTTCCAAACATAGCAAATGTGTTCTCATCTTGTTCTTCCAACTTCCAAAGTTTTCAGGATCAAATTTTGGACTATCCTTCCTGTAGTAAGTAATTTTTAGGATCACCTCAAGCTATTAATATTTCTCTCTAAGGACCAGTAGCTCTGATACCAATTATTAGGAATAACAATCCACAAGCATAACTAAGAGGGGGGGTGAACCAGTTGTTAGAATAACTAAGAGGGGGGGTGAATCAGTACCCTCAAAAATTCATCCAATAATTCATCCAAAACTTTATACCACAAACATAAAACCTCTAGTTATCTTCAGTCCTACAAGATGTATTCCTAGTGTGAATCTAACATGTATATATTTCTTGGTGTTTATACTTTTTATCCTTTCCTTTAGCTTTACCGAATAGCAGCTTTATCTTTTCTTATCCTTTACCAAGATACAGTAAATAACTTAGTGTTTACCAATCAATCCACTTTTAGTAATGTGTAAATAAAAACATCAAAGCAATAAAACATATACACATTTGACACATGGATTTTTAACATGGAAACCCTGTTAAGGGAAAAACCACTTGGGATCGGTAACCCTAAATTTTTACTCTTCTGAAGTGAGCTCGGTGAAGAGCCAACCATGTTAAAGGTTACAAACACACTGTTAAGTGTGACCTTGTTAGAGGATTTAAAAATAACAGTTTATCACTTGACCTAGCATTCACTATGTTGTCAACATGAAAACATTTTGATACTCCTTGCGATGTATCTCAATATATTAAGGATGGTTAAATCCAACTGTGTTAAGAGATTTTCTAAATCAATGCTTAAACTAAATCAGTAGATGATCTGTTCATAAATACAACTTTGAATTGAAAATTTTCAAATCTATTGTAATTCCATAATACCTCTTCTAACCAATTTTCTCTTCAATTCCTTTTCTCTACTTCTTTCTGCTCAGTGAATGTTGTTTCTTATCTATTTCTCGGTGTCTTCAGAACTCTTAGCTCTATTCTTCAGCTTGTATGATTAGATTTGTATGTAGACATCTTATTTTCACCATAATTCTCTTCAACATTCCTCTCTTCATAATATAATACTTCTCTCTTTATATATACATGATTTTACCATTCTTTGTCTTTCTTGTTTTCTTCATTGATCACTTCTTGATCCGTAAAGCTTGCCATGCTTTCTTTAGTTTTATTTCACAAATTTCTCCTTGTTTTCTGGAATAAAACATGCTTTAAATCTCCTTCTTATCTTTATCTTTTAACTGATCGATGAAAACAAAGTAATCCATTTGTTAACTCTAAATATAGTTCCTACCAGCTAATTTATTTTGTCATATCGTATCTTTAGTTCTCATCGGTCAACCATTCAGTTGTGCTCAGTGACTAATGCAGATAGCTCGAGCATCAAATTTAGTTATGTTCAGTGACAACTATAGTTAGATTAGTAATGCTTTCTCGGATATCACTTGCTCAAGTCGCACTGTGAACTTTTGTGCTCGGTATTCACTGTCCATCAGGGTTTACTGTCACTCGATGTACATGATTATTGACGACAAAAAATTTGTCTTTTCAGATCTTTATGTGTTGTGACAATATGTGCATGATAAATAATACAATATCAAGTTGACATCAATGAAAATATAATACCTTAATTGATTTAATATCTTACATAATTTACTTTCTACAGCTCGGTGATCATCAACTTTGTCATCTTCAAACATTCAATTAGTTATAGTTCATCAATCTCTCCCTTTGGAATTGATGGCAAGAAACTACTAACACAATATAAAATATATCAGTGGTAGTTCATCAATTTCTACCAAACTTATTTGTTTTATAACCAATACAAATGTCTGACTCTCATTAATCTCTTCTAGCTTAGATTTCATTCTTGTAGATTACTCTCTTCATTCTTTATTCCTTTCACTAGATAGATGTAGTAACTTCTGATTTTGTCTCATCCTTTGTTGTAGAATCTCTTCTCCCTTTTCTGGATAGATATGCAATGTTAAATTTTCCAATTCTATCCCTTAGATGGATGGTTTTTTTAATCTTTCTTTGATGTTTTCTCTCCCTTTGACTATTTCTCTCTCTAATGGATATTTTATTTTTCTCTCCCTTTGGGTGATCATGATAGATATTTCATATGGATATTTTCATTGAGTACATCTCTCGATATACATTAAGTACATCTCTCCCTTTGACAGCAATGCCAAACATATAATATATCTTTCTCTAATATATTCCTTGAATTTCCTCTCTATGAGCAATACAATAACTCTAGTGTTTGGTGCAGATGAGTACCTTTTGTACTAATGTATTATTTGAGTCCATCTCTTTCCTTGCATCATCATGAATGATCTTCTGATAATGTGTAGGCTGATGTAGCCTTCTAGTCAGCGTAGTGATCCATAGACAAGGGTCAGACCCCTAGTCTCTTCCTCAGGTACTCAAATGTATCTTTAGGAAATGGCTTTGTGAATATGTCTACTATTTTTTCTTTGGATTGAAGATATTCTAGTATCACTTCTTTCTCTTGCACTTGTTCTCTTAAGTAATGATACTTGATAGCAATATGCTTTGTCTTAGCATGCATGACAGGGTTCTTTAAAATATTGATAGTACTTGTATTATCACAATAGATAATCACTGGTTCAAGAATTTTCATATTCATACCTTCTAGTAATTCTTAGATCCATTCAATGTTAGAGCAATTTGTAGCAACAACCACATGTTCTGCTTCTATAGTGGATTGTGAGATGCATTCTTTCTTTTTACTTATCCATGTGACAAGCCTGTCACCCATAATGAATGGTCCTCCTATAGTGCTCTTTCTGTCATCTATGTTTCGAGCCCAATCAACATCTATATAGACTTGAAGCTTAAATTTTCCTTATCTTTTATACCACAGACCATCTTCCGTATTCTTTAGATATCTCAGAATTCTTTTGAAAACAGTCATGTGTGATTCCTTGGGATTAGCAGAGAATCTTGCAACTATTCTAACTGCATGTGCTAAATGCGATCTTGTATGTACAACATACATGAGTTTACCAATCATAGATCTATATAGGGTCTGATTTACCTTTTTCTACTTGTCTTCCTTTGTCAGTTTGCATCAGGTTGCCATAGGTGTTCCAACTAGTTTGGATTCCTCCATCTCGAATATCTTAGAACTTCCTTGATGTATTTGGATTGTCTGATCTAGATGCCTGCATCCTATTGTATAATATGTAGACCAAGAAATAATTTGATCTCCCCAAACATTGAAATCTCAAACTCTTTGCTCATTTCATCATAAAATTATTTGCATAACTTATCATTACCTCCAAATATGATATCATCAACAAATATTTCAGCAATCAGAATGTTATCATCAATATCTTCTTTTAAATACAAATTATTGTTATCACTTGTTCTTACAAATCCAATACTTATGAGATAAGAGTGAAGTCTTTCATACCATGATCTCGGTGCTTGTTTCAATCCATACAAGGCTTTGTGTAGTCTACAAACCATGTTTCTCTTGTTAGGATGAACAAACCCTTCTGGTTGTTCAATGTATACCTCTTCTTCTATTATTCCATTTTGGAATATAGATTTGACATCCATTTGGTATAACTTGAATCCTTTGAATGAAGAATAAGAAAGTAGAATTATTACTCCTTCTAGTCTAGCAACAGGTGCAAAGGTTTCTCCATAGTCAATACCTTCTTCTTGTGCATACCCTTTGCATACTAATCTTGCTTTGTTTCTTGTAACTTCTCCAGTCTCATTCATCTTGTTTCTAAATATCCATTTGGTACCAATTAGATTCTTTTCATTTGGGCTAGGTACTAATGTCTATGTTCTGTTCTTTTCAATCTACTCAATTTCTTCATTCATTACACTAACCCATTCTTGATTCTCAAGTGTAGTATTGACAGATTTAGGCTCAAAATCACAAATCAAACATCTAGTATTCAGCGACTTACTTCTTGTTCTCATTCCAGCCTTTTTGTCTCCTATGATCTGGTTCTGTGGATGATGTCTTTTGACATACTTGGCATGTATTGATTCAGTCCTTTATTCATCATTTTGATCATCATCTTGACCTTCATTTTGATCTTCATTTCTTGGTACATCATTGTGAGCAATTTACCGATTTTTGGTGTTTTCATCCTGATGCTCAGGTGCATTTTTCTATCGCATGGTAGTAATACACTATTGCTTACTCATAGTGTCTGGTTCTTCACTATACACAATTTTGTTTTAGTCTTCCAGTTCCTTTCTACTTTCCTCATCATTTTTCTTAGCAAATTCATCCACTTTGACATTTGCACTTTCAATGATTTTGTTAGAGGATTTTTGAAGACATTTATAAGCCTTACTTTTAGTAGAATAACCTAGAAATATTCCTTCATCACCTTTGGAGTCAAGCTTTCCATTTCTATCATCTCTCAAAATATAACATTGACTTCCAAAAATTTTAAAGTAACTTACATTGGGTGTGTATCCATACCATAGCTCATAAGGTGTCTTATTGGTGTCTTTCTTCAATTGAACTTTGTTTACTGTATAGATAAAAATACTGATAGCTTCTCTCTAGAATGTTTTAGTGATACCTTTCTCAATCATTAGTGTTCTAGCACAATCAACGATTGATCTATTCCTTATTTTAGCAATCACATTTTGTTGTGGTGTTCTTGGTGCAGAAACATGTCTTTTTATTCCATACTCATTACAAAAGTTAGTGAATTCATCATAAATAAATTCTCCTCCTCTATCTAACCTTAGACATTTTAGTTCCTTTCCACTTTTTTTTTCAACTATAGCTTTATACCACTTAAATATCTTGAATGCTTCTGATTTCACTTTTAAGAACATAACAGTCATCATTCTAGAATAATCATCGACAAAGAGAATGAAGTATCTATCACCATAATAGATATTTGTTCTTGTTGGTCCACATAGGTCAGTATGGATTAATTCTATATTAGCATTAGATTTGTAGGTTTTTCTCTTGAAACTAGACTTTGTCATTTTACCTTTTCTGACAATTCTTACACATGACATCGTCGGGTTTTGATATGCTCGGTAATCCTCTTACTTTTCTTTTATTACTTATCCTAACCATGTTGTCAAAAGTCACATGATATAACCTTTTATGCCACAACCATATGTCTTCATTTCTATCCAATAAACAAGTGGTATTAATATCATCCACATCTAGAATAGGTTACCTTTTGTTTGTTCATCAATTCTGATCAACATTCTTGATTCATTAAAGATCTTTGCCTTTTTGTTCTCAAATTCAACTTTGCGATCTGTGTTATTCTGTTGTGAAATGCTCATTAGATTATAGTTAATTTATTTCATCCAATATTTATTTTCACATCTGATCAGATTATTCAACATTATGGTTCCTTTACCTTCAACTGGACAAGGTGAGTCATTACCCATTCTTACTAATCCACCATTATAATATTCAAAAGTTTCAAACTTTTCCTTATCTTTAGTCATGTGGTGAGTACAACCACTATCAATAATCTAGACATCATTTTTACTAACCTTAGATATGAGTGTAGTCTCAACATACCTTTCTTCTTCATCTAAATCATCCTTCATAGAAAAAAATACCACCTTAATATCTTCATCAGATTCAGTGTCAGTATTCTCAGCTTTGTTCTCAGCTAGGTAAAAATTCTTCTTTCCTTTGTCCTTGTAGTATCGGTTGTCTCTTCTATAAGATTGTTAGTTTCTTTGGCAATCTCTGTCATCACCTCTGTCAAACTTCTTTTCATAAGTTCTATCATTTCTTCTGTCATCGTTTATTTTGTTAGGACATCTAGCAACAAAGTATCCAATATCTTTACAATTAAAACATACCAATGGTAATTTACTTTTGTAGCTACATTTGCATCTCTACAATCATCTAGCCATTAGTGCTTCAATGTCATCAAGTTCTTGTTCATCACCATCACTTTCACTATCATTTCTCATAGTGTGTTTATGACTTCATTTACTTATTTTTAAAGAAGATTTGAATGCAGACTCAATAGTTGGTAAGACACTATTGTCAAAGTTATTCATCTCAAATGAAATAAGTCTACCAATAAAACTATCTAGAGTAACATTTTTATTTGCTAATGCTCTCATTTCTTGTATAGAAGATACTCTAATAGCATAAACATGCAGCAAGGTTATGATAATTTTACTTACCACTGTTTCTTCTTTAAGTACACCTCCTACTCCTTGGATAGCATTAACAACCTCTTTGATTTTGTAGCTATACTGAGTGATGTTTTCTCCTTTCATTCTTAGGTCACCAAAATTTCCTCTTAGGATTTCAACCTTAGCCCTTAGCACATTTTTAACTCCTCCATGTACTAGCTTCAATTTGTTTATCATTTTCTTTGCAGTGGTGCATGATTTGACATCTTCAAATTCAGCATCGGAGAGTGAGGAAGCAAGTTCTATAATCATATAATTGTGTTCATTCTTTTCTCTCCATTGATCAATTGTCTGAGGTCTAGTAGGTAAAACAAAATCAGTATCTAAGTACTGAGTAACATAATTTCCAATACCTGATAGGTGGAGTCTTATCCTGCTTTGCCATGATGCAAAGTTGTCCTTGTTCAACTTAGGCACATCCCTTTTTCTCATCTTGTAATCTTTATCTTGAGTCTTTAAACTCTCTTCCAAGCACAAAAGCTCTGATACCAATTGATAGAATAACTAAGAGGGGGGTGGGGTGAATAAATGGCCTCAAAAATTAATCCAATTATTCAACCAAAACTTTATACCACAAATATAAAACCTCTAGTTATCTTCATTCCTACAAGATGTATACCTTGTGTGAATCTAACATGTATATATTTCTCGATGTTTATACTTTTTATCCTTTCCTTAAGCTTTACTGAATATCAGTTTTATCTTTTATGAACCTTTACCAAAATACAGTAAATAACTTAGTGTTTAACGATCAATCTTATTTTAGTAATGTGTAAAGAAAAACATCAAAACAATGAACCATATAAAAAATTTGACACATGGATTTGTAATGTGGAAACCCTGTTAAGGGAAAAATCACTTGGGACCGGTAACCCAAAATTTTTACTCTTCTGATGTGAGTTTGGTTAAGAGCCAACCAGGTTAAAGGTTACAAACACACTATTAAGTGTGACCTTGTTAGAGGATTTAAAACTAATAGTTTATCACTTGACCTAGAATTCACTATGTTGTCAACATGAAAATTTTTTTATACTCCTTGGGATTTATCTCAATATATTAAGGATGGTTAAATCCCACTCTGTTAAGAGATTTTTTGAATCAATGGTTAAATTGTATCGGTAGATGATCTGTTCATAAATACAACTTTGAATTGCAAATTTTTAGATCTATTGTAATTCCATAATACCTCTTCTGATCAATGTTCTTTTCAATTCCTCTTCTCCACTTCTTTCTGCTCGGTGAATGTTGTTTCTTCTCTGTTGCTCGGTGTCTACAAAATTCTTAACTCTATTCTTCAACTTGTATGATTGGATCTATATGAAGACTTCTTATCTTCACTAGAATTCTCTTCAGCATTCCTCTCTTCATAATTAATTACTTGTCTCTTTATATAGACATGATTTCACCTTTCTTTCTCCTTCTTATTATCTTTTATGATCACTTCTTGATGTGTAAAGCTCGCCATGCTTGCTTTAGTTTTATTCCGCAAATATCTACTTGTTTTCTAGAAAAAAATATGCTTTAAATCTCCTTCTTATCTTTATCTTTTAACTGATCAATGAAAAAAAAGTAATCAATTAGTTAACTCTAAATATAGCTCCTGCCAGCTAAGTTGTTTTGTCATATCCTATCTTTAGTTCTTGTCTGTCAACCCTTGAGTTGTGTTCGGTGACTACTGCAGATAGCTCAAGCATTGAGTTCAATTATGTTTGGTGACAACTACAGTTATCTTGGTAATGCTTTCTCAAGTATCACTTGCTCAGGTAACACTATGAAATTCTATGCTTGGGGTTCACTGTCTAATGAGGTTTACTATCACTCGGTGTACATGATTACCAATGACAAAAAATTTGTCTCTTCAGATCTTTAAGTATTGTGACAATATGTGTATGAGAAATCATACCATATCAAGTTGACATCAATGACAATATAATACATTAATTGATTCAATGTCTTGCATTTACTTTCTACAGCTCAGTGATCATCAACTGTGTCATCTTCAAACATTAAATCAGTTATAGTTCATAATTAGTTGTGATACAGAATATTAAACTTTAAAATTTATAAACTAAAACTTCAATGCAAATGATAACATAGTAAATGTGAACACAATAACACAATACTTGTTGCCAAGGAAACCTTGTTAAAGGTAAAACCCCGGTGGGAATTACAACCCATAAATGATGTTCTAAGAGTATAGTATCTCTGTAAAAAGATTTAGCCATATTAGGATCTTATTTCAACATTACAATACATAGTCCATGTTAAAGGACAGATCCTACTAGGAGTCAAGAGTAACAGTGGGCTCACTTAACAGGCACACTACCCAAAGAAGGTTAATGCCACCCTCAAGGATTTACAATCCAAACAAGTGTATATAGAAAATATACAATCTAGTGAACTATCTGATAGAAACTATCTTCTCTTGGTCAGTTCCAATGAAGTATTCTAATCACAAACTCTGCTCTACATCCAGCAGCCAAACAAGCCTCACAGCTTTCGTTTTCCTTTTCCTTTTCAATCTCTACCACATCTTTCCAAAAGAAAAGATCTCTCATATACCCTATTACAATAATTCATTAGGTCATCCAATTAAGCTTTCCCAATACACAAATAAATAACTAGATCGGTCAATTAGGCTTTCCCAATATACAAATAATTCTTTAACCCCTTGCTAAGATACACATGGTACCTATAACAAGTAAACATCAATTAAAATACATCAGCTGTAGTCCAAGATCCGCAATCCATGCTCACAATTCATACTACACGCTACATGTCTAAACTCGGCCATCAAATAGGTCTCCTCTAGAATACACACCATAGTTTATGTCACGAATAATCTCATAGCTATCGATCACCAACAAACATTCCTTATTTTTTCTGATGTAATACCTTAAGCTTGCATACCCTGAAACATCTTTTTCTATAAGATATACACAAAATACAAAGACCTGCTCTGTCAAGCATTACTTTCACAGTCTAGAAACCAGTCTTCACTAAAACATCTATAACATCACCAATATGTAACCTCAAGTCAACCAACCTTAGGAATAAGGTTATCACACATCCTTCTTCATATCCTAGTCTTAGATCAATCTAAATCATTCGTACACTTTTGCCAGTCAAATAACCAGTCTGTTCTCTCCATAGAAATATATGTTGACATTAGTGACAAAACATGAATATCAACAACATAAATAGTACCCAAATTTGATATCATCCAATAGTGAATTCTTCTTCTTCTTCTTCTTCTTCTTCTTCTTCTTCTTCTTCTTCTTCTTCTTAACAAGTCTACCTGGCATTTTCAAGATAGAAGTTTGTGAATCTTTTTGTAGTTTTTCTAGGAAAGATTGTTTTCTCCATGCTTGCTTAATTGTGATTTTACTTTGAGTTAGGGCTATTTTTATTTCTAAAATTTCTACAGATAATTAGGGTATTCTTGTGAGTTATGTTTATGGCATGTCTGGTATTCTGTGAGAATTTGTATGGGGGGGAGAATGATTTAAAAAGGATAAATTTTTGTTGTATATCCATTAAGGTTTTATAAAATTGTACAAATTTAGTTGAATAAGTTTCAACTGTATGTAGGAATTCTTGATTATGAACTATGTGTAGTATAGATACCTCTATGTAAGGATATGGGTTTGAAAACATACATTCTTTGGATTAGGGTTGTGAAGAGTCGGAGTAGGGAATAATTTTATTTTTTTGATGTCACCTTAAAAATATAAAGACACTTTAAGATACCCATTTCGGTTATACTTAACATTCATCAAAATTAAATAGGGTTCCTATATACGAAAAGGGTCAAATATTGGCTGTTGTGAGCTTGATTTTTCAATCGGAGCCTCACAAACATTCATCCATAAATTTTTATAATTACCTAATTAGGTAAATCACTTTGGTGATATTTTAACTAATATGGTTATGAATGTTTTCTCTAAGTTTTATGACGATCCAACGGTGAAAAATAAAGTTATGGTTTTTTTACCAAACTAGGAACCTTCATTCCATAATAGTGTTGTTACAGAGATTTATTATTTACACCATTTGAATGAAATTGTCTTTAGGACTGGAAAGAATTAAAAATATGTAAAAGTTAATTATCTGTCTATCTATATAAGTTGTAGATCTGTATCACTTCATATCAGATTATACCATTCAAAATATCAACTGATGTGCATAGAGGAAGCACACAAAAACTCACGGTTATAAAGTTAAAATTTTTAATAAGTCTTATTAATTAAAAATTAATCAATTAGACAATTATTAAATAATTAATATTTCTGGGCTAATATTTTATAATGTAATTTTAAAGATCATAGAGATTCACTAAAACACCATATATGTTCCATGTGCATACTTTATGTTATTAACTACGTCATTTATGACTTGAGAGTATTTTAGTAAATATATTGATGTTATATAAATGAAGTTAAATAATATGGAAAATACATGCACATCTTTTCTCATGTGATCTTGGTGTTGTTAAGTGTCAGTGTTTGTAGGTTGTTACCCTGGGGGAGTTTTATTTTCGAACTTGTACTATCTTATGATTTTATGCATTTTTTCTCTTTGTGTTTCATATTGTGGAAAGTTCATAACCTACTTATGTCACGATTGGTTCATGTGTTCTCTTGGGTACATATATTATTGATGTCATGGGTTCCTTGAGTCCTCGATCTTTATGTTATTTTACCATAAGAGGTGACAACCAATATTGTGTTGAGTTGCAGTTTGTTCACTTGGTCACCTTGTTTCTTTTACTATGATTGTTCAATATTTGGAATGATAATATTTTTTTATTATGATTTACTCCATTTTCCAGAAAGATACTTTTGATGCTATTGAGGATCATTATTTTGGTGATATGAGATTTAGAGAATTTGATAATTATTTATTGATATATCCATTATGGTATGGATGACTTATTGAGATGTCCATTATGGGATGGACAATCTGGATCCTTATATAGGATGTATTATTCTTTGTTATGCCCGATTTTTTTCATTGATGACTTCATGATATAATGCTTTACAATAATTATTTTATGGTTTTGGTTTTATCTTCTTTTGGTCTTGTGGTTGGGAGCATTAGGGTAGGTTATCTAGGAACATAGAGTGGAAGTGGCTTGCAATGGGGGCAAGAGCCCTAAGACGCTACTAGGGTATGTCATTGTAAGTGACCTAATAATTGATTACTTAATGAAATTAATTGAGAGAAAATATTAATAATATAAATATGTTCCTCACCTATGCTTTGAGTGCTAGTACAGGCTAAGGATGGGAGTGGGAGAAAATGCTTGATCGAGGTCTTGCATGGTTAGAATAATTGTTTGTATGAAAGGATTACTGAGCCACATAGAGTCACTTGGGGACCAAGGTACAGATGGGATACTAGGGGAACTCAAGGGTAGACTTATGTGATGACACTTCCCTATATGTGTTCTAGCTTCCTACGTGATTATTTGGTACACTTGTTTTGTCTCTTGATCTCTCATACTTTTAACCTTGAAATCTTCTTGTTACCTTTTTATTTGGTGTACCTTTTGCTTTATTATTGCTTGTTTGGTTGTTTCCCATGTGTGGGCATGTTTTTATCTCCTTAGCACGGTGGGAATGGACATTTGGTTCCACAAGGTCAGGTGGTAGTGATTATTATTACCATTGAGATCCAACATCCATGACTTTATGCTAGGATGATCCTTGTTTTAATTTTACCTTCTTATTCTTCATTGTTTCAGACTTTCTCTTATCTTTCTTATGTTGTATACTTGTATCATTATATTAGTTGTGACATTGTTGGATATTGTATTGTACTTTATATCTGATTTTATCACATACACTATGACTTGTGCAGTGGATGTTGGTTCGATATGTATACCTTATGGTATCATATGTATCTAGGTTTCATTTATGTGATGTACTTATTATTCTTTAGTATTATGAAGATTGTATATCGTTCATTGTATTTAGTAGATTAGTTATTTACATAATTCTATGTCATGGAACCCTGGGATTTATAATCTATAATGAGTTGCATTTATGAGTATGTATTGTCTTATGTTATATTTCTTCCACATTTTTACTCATTATAAATTGTAAATTCTTTAAAAAAATCATTCTGTAAATGTTAGTATCATCTTTAAGGTTAACTTCTCATGGGTTCGTTGGTAGGACGTTACAATCCTATTTGGTTGAGCCAGTTTAGAGTGCATATACACCCCTTGGAGGCTCTGCATCGTAATTTCTTCTATATTTTTCATTCCATTGAATTACCCTACCTAGAGGATTGATAAATGGATAATTCCACAAGATGGTAAACTGACAAATATATTTTCTTAATATTATTTATCAGTTATTTCAAAACAAGATATAATAGTGAATAGGCTTAATCTCATGCCTATTTAGTAATTAATAATACAACTAAATGTGTAGCCGAAAATCTCATTAATGTGTCTATAATAATGATAGTAGCCCAAACATGATAAATTTTAGTATCATATCCAAACAACACAATATTTTTATCTTGCCACTACCAAAGTCCCAAAATGGCACCACCTCTTCCATCAACATGGGTGGTGTAAAGGAATCAATCATTAGGCCAAATTTATAGGGAGGCTCCTATCCTAGAGTTAGCTTGACTCTACTTAAGGTCACTTACTAGACCTTCTAAAGGTTTACTTCTCAAACCCAACCTAGAAGATCACTCTTGATTTATTTCTGCTTATACAAGGGCCTCTCTACCAAGGGTGAAATCCAACTCTTTCTTGAATTCACTAAGGTAAATTCACTCCAACTAACACCCATAAAATTGTAGGATTGATTTGGTTTTAGTTCATACAATTTCATCTTATCTTGATGTTTTGTTTCTCATAGTTCAATCACTCTTCTCATCGAGTACACGGGTTCACTGGTTTAAGGGTTAGTAGCCATAATTAGGCCTCTAAAGTCTAATAATTTTCAAACTTCCCAAAATAACCCCAAAACAATTTACTGATCATGACACCCATTTGCACACTCTTAGATTTTTTTAGGGTTTGGCGTCACCAAGTTGTTAGTACAGTACCTTTTGAAGATATGGTAATTTTTCTTAAAAATAGGGCTAGTTGTATTGTCTTAAGGAAATTGTTGATGATTTGGATTTATCAAGTCTTGGCACCAATTCTAGGGATTCTTCAATACCCTGAAAACACCCTCCAATCATTGGATCCCTCAATCAAATCCAATCGTGCATTCAATTTATGTCTGTCATCAACTTTCTCCTAGTCAGGTACACATTGTCTCACCTAGGGAAATCTCTTTAAATTAGAAAATAATATCTCCTGCAATTGTACAAAAAATAAAAGACTATACAAAGGTCCACTTTACATCCTCCACAGGCCATCAAGATCCCATGGTGGGAAATCATCATGAAACCATATTTACACATGCAAACCCTTACATTGGTAGTTAACAACCCATGAAGGATTTTATTTTATTTAAGCACACTAAACTATACCATAACTCTCAAGAAGTATCTACAGTACAAGGAAAAAAGTATATGAATCTAAACTACACATCAAAATGAGTTCCTTAATCCAACATTAATGAAAACTAACTAAAACTTGCAGACTCTACACAAAACAACAAACTGTCAATCAATCCTTCTTAGGAAATGCAACCAAAAATTTTCCAACCTTCGTACATTGCTTGGAAATCTCTTATATATGTCCCCTATGCTTATAACAACTAACTATGTTGAACAATAACTGCCATTACGGAATTTTTCAATTCTTGTCCAAATGTTGTCAAGCAACATTGGAAAGTTGTAAAAGTTACTCAAGCAACATTTTTACAACTTTTACAATCTCATTGCTTTAACACAACTAATAGGTTCCACAAGGTTACCAAACTAACCCTAGACCTAATAACACCTCAAGTAAGTCCCTTTGTGCACTCTAGGTGCCAATTCCACATTTTGCCACATTTGGCTTCCAAAACATATAAAAGGTCTTTTGGACCAAATTGACCACAACCTACAACACAACAATATCCCAACATAACATTGTTTATGTACATGACCATAAGAAGGTCTTCCAAAACAAAAATCAAGGGTTATCCCATCCTAACCCCTAGGTGCTCCTATACCACAAGTGGACATAGGTGTAGCATCAATACTAACATAAGCAACTTTCACTTTTTGAAACACACACATCAGGTTGATCTAAGGATAACTTTAAGAAACCACCCTCTTTAAAAGATGTAAAACCTTAGCGAATCATACAATTTAAAAAAAAAAAGGAATATTTTTCTTATTTGGCGAATCTCTCAGATTTTTGTAAAAAAATATTATTTTTAATGAAAATTATTTAAAATTAACTTTTTAAAAGAAATATAATGAAATAAATTAATTTGTAACAAATACTTCTATTCTAAGAAAATAGAAATTTTGTAGCAAATTATTGGGCTCTCTTTTGAAATCCTTAATGGGTTTAAGGGGTAGACTCTATAATATTTAGTTGGTTCTATTTATTTAAAATAAAATTTGATAACCCTCGTTATATTATGTGAGATAAATTAACTGATATCTTTTAATTCTACTGATACCCAAAATTTCTTCAAACCCATTTATCTCTATTGAGATCAACAATCCAAAAAAAAATTCAACTGTTATAATCATCAAAAATCAAATACAAACATTTTTACCTCATAGAATATAATGAAGATCATTAGATTATATTTTATATCAATGGTGACAACTACATATTAGTGATATAACCTTAAGTATCTAATAATTATGATATATTATGGACAAATTTATTTATATTTCTATAATAACTTCTAAAATTTAGGTGTATCAAATCTAGTCATCATGTATTGAATATTGTGGCAAATCTTTGAGTTTAAATTTTTAATAAAATAAATTATTTGACGATTTAAACAATTCTCAAATATAATTTTGTAAAGATTTGGTGATTTAGGTTACCTTAAGCCTTGAATTATTATTTGAATTTGAATTCTCAATTTTTAAAATTAACAAATTGACAGATATTAACGACTAAAAAATCAGTAATTTGATTATATTTACACAGAGGGATTGACAATATGTTCAATGATTGAATTTTGCATTTCTTGGAAGCAGTCATGTAGGGTTTCCTCAACGGACAAAATCACAATAGGCTGATCCAAAGGCATACAATTTTGAGAGACCATAAGAAATATTTCTCAATGGTGTCTTCACCAAGGGACTCTGCAGAAAAGAGGTTGGGTATGATTTCTTACTGGGATATCCGGCTGAGAATGGAAGGTTGATCCAGAAGGCATTTGTTTTTTTGAGGTGAGGGGACTCTTTAAACCTCTTTGAAGATCTAGGTTTAGATATTGAGATGAAATTTTTATCTTTAAATGGGTGGGGTTAACTTTAGATGTGTGGGTTGATTGTTGGGTAGACGGGGGGCAAGGACCAGCTTGGATGTCATAGGGCCAGGGGTCGCAGTGTTTATGCGATGGATTTTGACGAAAGTTTAAAGTAAGGAGTGCAACAACATGTTTTGGTTGCACCGACATTAGGCTAACGAATTGGAGCGCCGACTAGCTTACTTGAACAGACTGACTTAGTTATGCATCAGACAATGAAACAGAGCGACTGAAGTTGTTGCATAGAGGAATGTGCCTTAGGTGGATCGCACTGGCACTTGTAATTTTGTGGCACGAATGCGTCGACTTACATGATCGGTTATGTAATGTCTCTTTCTGTGATTTGCGGATTGGACTTTATGTATACTGAGGCTTAGCGCAAGTCACGTTTATACACTCAAGGCATTTGCAACGTGATCAATGGATGGGGTTGGGAGCGGATTTATCTAAGTTGCTGATGCATATCTCGAGGGGCACCGACTTGTTCATTCCATGATGCGGTATTGCCTTTATAAGGTGAGGGATGCTGAGGCATTTGGTATCCATCGATCCAGATCGGAAGACTACATTCGGAGAGCAGCGAGCAGCAAGACTGCACTGAAAGAGTAGTGAGGCGAGACATTTAGTCATTTAGATTCAAAAGCTAATAGAGCTGAGGATTGGGAATTTGGTGTCTTGCATTGAGGGATTGGATCGGATCAGATCCCTGGTGGCGAGTCATCTGGAGGAACTCATTCGAGTTGTGCAAAAAGGAGTTGCACAATACTTGGTGATTGGGGTCTGGAGCTGTATGACAGCAGATGAGTGAGTCATAAGATCTATGCAAGGAATTCACATTCGAAGCAGAGTCATTCAAAATTGGATTCAGATTTGGAGTCTGCATTTTCGCAGATAGGAGCAGACCAGGAGTAGAAATCGATCAAGATCAAGTAAGGAAGATTTGAGGTGATCTGTGCGGACTGGAGGCCCCATGTTGGAGAAGAACATTGCACCGAGGAGTAGTGCATTACAAGGAGCTGACTTGGTGAATGCAACTCATCCTTCTTTGTGTCTTCTTGTAATTGAGCTGGGAGCTTGTTTATATTTGTAATCTGCAGAACAGTGGAGTGTTTTTCAACACAGCTGGTTCTGATTTGTGCATAAGTATTTATTTGGGGTTCAGCCCCACCGAATTCTTGTGTTCTGTGTTCATCCGGATGGGACTGCAATGCTTTGTGTTATAAGCCTGCATCACTTTTCGCCTCGCAACATTATTTAAGTCATTTATGCTTGGCAGATATTCTTAGCTTCTGCATTGCGTTTAGGCATAGTCTGGGTTCTCACTGTGAGATCGCCAGTGCCGAGCGACTTACTCCCAAGGGTCGCTATAGTTGGTATTAGAGAAAATTTTGACAAAGTGATATGCAACTGTGCTCTAGTTGGTATTAGAGCTCAGATCTGCGACAAGGTGTTGCTACATTTGGTAGAACAGAGCAGTTTGAGTTGAGCAAGGGAAGACTTGAAATAAGCTTGGCATGATGGCAGATGCAGACAGTCTGTATGATGGGCAGAAACAACCCCACGAGGCGAGTTGTAGTAGTAGAAGAACTTTGGAGGACAAAGACTGGCTACTTGCGCGGGAGGATGGGTTGGATGGAGTGATTGGTTCTGACTTTGAAGAACAGTTGAGGAGAGAGATTCGTCTTATGCAGGAAGAGAAGGCTCTCGATCAAGCTATGTTGCAGAGCAGAATTTTGAAGGATTCGGTAGAATGGGGCGACTTCAACTGGGATGTGCTGAACACTTTAACCTCAACCTTGGAGATAGATTCTTGCGAGCTGCAGTTGACGATGTGTTTGGGCACTTCATCAAAGGGAGGCTCTCTTTCTTCGAAGTGATCAAGCAGAGGTCATTACCCTGAGGCTGGATGTGCTAATGTCGAGGTTGACATTCTTGTTTAAGTGGGGGAGGATGTCACGAGGCCAGGGGTCACAGTGTTTATGCGATGGCTTTTGATGAAAGTTTGGAGTAAGGAGTGCGGCAAGGTGTTTCGATTGCGCCGACATTTGGCTAACGAATTGGAGTGCTTACTAGCTTACTTGAACAAGTCAAATTAGTTGTGCATCAGACAATGAAACAGAGCCAACTAAAGTTGTTGCATAGCGGAATGTGCCTTAGGTGGATCGTGCTGGCACTTGTAATTTTGAGGCATGAACGTGCCAACTTACCTGAGCGGTTATGTAATGTCTCTTTCCGTGATTTGTTGATCAGAATTTATGTATACTGAGGCTTAGCGCAAGTCACGTTTATGTGCTTGAGGCATTTGCAATGTGATCAATGGATGGGGCTGGGAGCGGATTTATCTGAGCCACTGATGCATATCTTGAGGGGCACCAACTTGTTCATTCCAGGATACGGTATTGCCTTTATAAGGTGACGGATGCTGAGGCATCTGGTATCCATCGATCCAGATTGGAAGATTGCATTCGGAGAGCAGCGAGCAGTAGGACTGCACTGAAAGAGTAGTGAGGAAAGACATTTAGTAATTCAGATTCAGAAGCTAACAGAGCTAAGGATTGCGAATTTGGTGTCTTGCATTGAGGGATCAGATCGGATCAAATCCGTGGTGGCGAGTCATCTGGAGGAACTCATTCAAGTTGTGCAAAAAGGAGTTGCACAATACTTGGTGATTGGGGTCTAGAGCTGTATGATAGCAGATGAGTGAGCCATAAGATCTATGTGAGGAATTCGCATTCAGAGCAGAGTCATTCGGACTTGGATTCAGTTTTGGAGTCTACATTTTCGCAGATAGGAGCAGACCAGGAGCAGCAATCGATCAAGATCGAGTAAGGAAGATTTGAGGCGATCTGTGCGGACTGGAGGCCCTGCGTTGGAGAAGAACATTGCAGTGAGGAGTAGTGCATTACGAGGAGCTGACTTGGTGAATGCAACTCATCGTTCTTTGGGTCTTCTTGTAATCGAGCTTGGAGCTCATTTGTATTTGTAATCTGCAGAACAGTGGAGTGTTTTTCAACACAACTGGTTCTGATTTGTGCATAAGTATTTATTTGGGGTTCAGCCCCACCGACTTCTTGTGTTTTGTGTTCATCCGGATGGGACTGCAGTGCTTTGTGTTATAAGCCCGCATCACTTTTCATTGTGCAGCGTTATTTAAGTCATTTATGCTTCAGAGATATTCTTAGCTTCTGCATTGCGTTTAGGCGTAGTCTGGGTTCTCACCGCGAGATCGCCAGTGCCGAGTGACTTGCTCCCAAGGGTCGCTACATTGGAGCTTAGGAGTAAGTAGATTCTTCTGAAGATTGGGAGAAGAGGGACGGGAGAGAGCAGTGGGGTCATTGGTCTCACGATGTGATGTTGGGGCAGCAGCATGGGGGCTATCCAAGTTTGGTCAAGTGAGTTTAGATTTATAAAAATGGCAGTCTGGAATGATACAACCTTCCCTTAGGCAAGATAAGTACCAATTAGGCTTAATCAGATACTTAATGCGTTTGTCAAATTCAAATCCATATCCATGTCCAATGAGCTTGATAGAGCTAAGAAGGGTCTAAGTCCCAGATTTCCACATAGCATGTCTGACTGCATATACTGCAAGAACCATATTGAAGCACCACACCGGCGTGGCTAGTGTCAGAAAAGCTGCAAGCCACATAGCCTCTGAACATACTCTAAAAATACTCAATAACGCATCCCTTCTGTTCTCAGTTGTTATAACTTATAAACCCACTTTAAAAAATCTTGTTCTAGAGTTATGCCTCTTAGAAAGGATAAAATAATTGTTTTTGGTTTGCAATGGGAGATAATATCATCAAGGAGTTCAAATAAAACTGATCTACCTTGGTTGTCCTGATTTCCAGTGGCTACTGACAACTATGCTGGCAAGGCTGAAGAGGAAGTATCAATGGTCGTGGTCTTCTTCTCTCCAGATAAAACTCCACCATCTTTTGCATCGGCGTTGACGACAGCAGAGATGTGCTTCAAAGTGGGGTTGCATGAAAACCCTCCTCTAACTCTGTCCGGCTCTTTCGCTTTCTTTTTCATATTCTTTGGCTTGATTTTGAGTGCAGAGTGCGCTCTAGGCGATTCTGACTAGAGACAAATTCTTGTGTTTCCACCGCTAAATCATCGGCCAGATTAGCAACCGACAGCAGCAAAGTGTTTCATTGAAATGCGATTTCAAGCCTGCAGAATTTTATATATCTCGTTGTTCCCAGATAATATATATCTCGTTGTTCACAAATAATACTTATGAGAAAGTTGAACGTTACGAAGAATACAATAGTAAGTAGTATATTTGACGATATTATTTATTTTTTTGGTTTTTATTTTGTTTATCATCCAACATCTATTGGATTTTTCTGCTCGTTTCTAATAACGAGTAAAATTGTAATCTTCACCAATCTGATTAAAACATTTAAGCAAAAGCAAGGTAATCTTCAGGACAAAAGTACGGGTACAAAGAGTAAGTATTTATTTATGGGCCAGCGACATGTACGAGGTCAGCAACTCAATTATATAAGCTCTCTCTTCGACCATGGTGTTTCAAAAGCTTCATAACAATTAAAGCTTTTCTCTTATTCAGCAACAATCATGAAGATGGCTATGAATTTTGCAGTTCTATGGATTGCATTTCTGCTGATCGTGGCAACCATGGCAGAAGCAAGAGGTCGAATATTATTGTTCACTGTCTCTAAAAAGTTAATGCATTGACAGCATTGCACTTAATATCATTATTTTGTATTCAAGCTGTTTAAATGTTATTGGTACTCCAGTCTTTTTCATGATTTCTGAATATTCTTTATATATTTGTCTGACAATTAATAATTCTATTTTAATTTAAAAACATATAATATATATGTGTGTGTTTTAACAGTCGCTGTGAATCTGTTTTGTGTTGTGTTGCAGTTGCGGTGCATCGACCCAATTTGCCGAATTCAGTTCACTTTAAGAATTTTCAGCGCGTGCATGCAGTGAATCAGTTTGGAGGTGAGAAACGTGGATCTAACGAATCAGGAAAACATAAAATGGGAGCTGTTTTTAGAGCGATTCCGAAGATTCACAAACGCAAACTTGTACATCAGATGAGCTTTAAATTTATCAAGGACGGCAAATTATATGAAAGAAACCCTTGAATTGCAACGTTTTCTGTAGGATTCAATGCACCATTAGTATGAATAAATAAATGAGGGAAGTCGTATTGAGGGCAATAGTAGCTCTTGGTACAAGATGCTTTCCTTCGGTTCGTGTGTGTGTTTGTTAGGAATGTTTCTTGCGATAAGCAAATTAGGAGGCAATGTAATTCTTCAACAGTGTTTTCAGTGTGTTTGATATGTTTCAATAACTCTATTTCTGCACATCGTTCTGATGGGGTTTTGTTTGACATAAATAAATTTGTCCCTTTGTATTTGTGAATGTATTTGGCTTCTAAGGGAAAAGGAAAGCTAAGGAGTTGTTATTGTTCATGATATCAGTTATTTTTTTTTTTATTTGTAGATAGTTGTAATAGTATACTATTATCTCATCTCCGTATTGAGCATCTAATTGTGCTACAAATTAGATTTACATATTTACATCTATAATATATAATTTGTTAATTTTTTTATTTTCTAAATATAATGTTGAATTTATATAATGATGAATTTTCATTGAAAAAAAAGAAAAATGAAAAATGAAAAATAAAACAATCCTTCAAAAATATAATTTTTAAATTTTTAAATTATAAAGAAATTTTGATATATTTTGAAGTATTGCTTTTTTTCTTGTTCTTTATCTATTGTTCACGATTTTTTTTTTTGTTAGGTATGGTCTTGTTAGGACTTTTAGAATATGACTTTTCTTATTACTATTTTTAAAGAAATTTACAAAATTCTATTTTTTTATGATTAATATAGGTACTATTCACTATAAAAAGAAATTGTGTAAATTAATTAAATAATATTTTTCATGTGGTTCACCACTTAGTGTGTTGGTTAAGTGGTGGTGTTGTTGTTGACCTGGGTTCATTTTATTTGAGGTTTTAAGATTGTAATGGTAAAATTCACATATTTATATATTACTCTTTAAGAAAAATTGGATGAGAACTTTTATATATGAATTAGTATGTATGCTGGCATATTTATATGCAAGTTGAAAAATAATATTATATTAGTTTATTCCTATTAATGATTATATATAAAATATTTATGTGACTCTACATCTCGTTTTTCAACATCATGATTCAAATTCATTAGTATGGAAGTATTATAGATCATTTTTAGAGCCATAGATGTCAACCCTAAAGATCTAAATTCTAAATATAAATATTCTTATATTTTTTCTACTAACAATTATTCAAAACCAATGTAAAAATCTTAGATCTATTACATGATGGGGTCGTGAGAATGTTTAGAGAGGAGATTCCCCATGGATATAGGTGGACCTGGTCTTCTCTTGAACACACTCCATTTGAGGTTTCACTAGAGAACTTCATCGACGAGATCAATCAATAGAGGAGGAAGGAAAGTTAGGACAAAGAAGCCCCTATAGCCGCTATGTCGCTTGTTGTCATGCCTGGGTTGCTAGTTGCTGAGGTTGTGGATCACCCCTATAGATATTGCATTCAAGATGATAAGAATCTCTGATGGATGGAAGACACAATTGGATGGAATGTCTAGCTAGACAGAAAGATCAATGATGGATCATAAAGATTTAGAGCTATGATGTACCCCTTTTTTCTATTGCTTTTTTAATATCGAATGTATAGTTCGATCTGGTTCATCTTTGTAGTGATATGTATCTATGCATACTGTGATGTCAAAGAAACATATGGTGAATAGTTATCTATGTTGACAGAGTAGAAATGAATTAGGATGTTTTTTGTAATATCCTTTACTCGACTCACATGGTACACAAAACTACCTGATAAACGAGGCAACGGATTTCACTGCTTCTCCTGCATTTTTTCTTACGCTCATATCATTTTCATGTTACGCTCTGTAAATGCAAAATGAAAATGCAGGAAAAATACCTGTTTTAGCGGATTTGACCAGATGATATTCCTGGCACAGGGCATAGCATTTACAGAGGCAGTGGACAAGGAAGTCAGAGGTTCGATTCCCGGGAAGGTGCAGTTTCATTCTCATTCCCTCGCGGTACCCGTACGAATAACAACGGTGCAACCCCACCAATGATAATATACAGTACACACTTCCTTTCATCACACACGCCACTGTTACGCACAAACCCAACAATCGTTACAGCCACATTGCAAAAGCGGAAACGGAAATAGATTATTTCACAGTTTACAAATGGAACGATTTTGTTTAGGCTTTTTATAGAGAATTGGATTCTCCTGTATTTCATACAGGAGAAATCTAATAATTATACTACAAATGAAAAGAACATCTCTTTTTTCTCAAGTTATGACTTCCTTTTTATAAGAATATAAATTATCTACCATTACAATTTATATGGCTTATATGCAGACGGATGCAATTTAACGGTGCTGCACTGCATTGGACTAGTGCATAATTTTTTCAATAAAATATGAATTTGTGACTTTCCTATGTAGAAAACAAATTGTCTATTATTAAATCAATTCAAAAAACACATCACAATTTGTAACCTCTCTTTGAAACCTAGAAGTTGCCCACTATTAGAAAACGCAATAACAATTTGGCAACTAAATGTAGAAGATGGATTGTCTCAGTCGTCTTCCCAGCATATTTTAAAATAATCAGGTTTTGAGTCAAATTCTATTTCCTCAACCAAACAGGGCTCATGCAACTAAGTGTTGGTATGTGGTGACTGATCATGCTATACTATTCCCAAACATTATCTCTTTGTGATTCCTAACACCAAATCCTAACTTTCTTCAAGAAGTTATCTTAAAAACGAACTTTTGACATTTCCCAACCTGGAAGTCTAACTTTTTACATCTTTCCAGTCAAAAGCTTAATCTTTGGCATTTTTGGAATCAAAACCTTAACTTTGCATATGAGAAATCTCAAAACCTGAACTTTTTACACTCTATAACCACAAACCTTAACTTCTTGACCATTTTGGTTTAGAAAGTTTTGTTTCAAGAAACCTATAACTCTATAACTACCCCTTTTGGCATTTTTGGAATCAAAACCTTAACTTTGCATGCGAGAAATTTCAAAACCTGAACTTTTTACACTCTTTAACCACGAACCTTAACTTCTTCACCAATTTGGTTTAGAAAGTTTTGTTTCAAAACACCTATAACTACCCCTTAACAACTCTCTAAAGAAACCTATAACTACCCCTTAACAACTCTCTAGAAGACATATTTAACAGTTGTAATGATACACATTGGCGGCTGTCATTCTGCAAAGAGTCAAAAAGTTTGCAAGAACAACAAATGGTTGATAGGCCGATGAAGAAAATTTACAGATTTCAGTTGAATACTTTAAAAGCTTGTATTGGTGACCATTAAAGCGTTCTTACCACAAAAGTTGTAATTGTGAGTATCGTGTCAGACATTGAACTTTAGCCGTGGTACATGAATAGTTTGGCGGCACCTTTCAGTAGAAGCCGTCCCAAAGAATAGATTTAAATGATTGCAATGCGTACACCAGGCACACTACAAATATACTTAGTTAGCAGGTATTGATGGCCACCGTTCATGCTCATAGTAGGTACAGTGAATTCACTTTTAACACAATACATGTGGAATAAAAAGGAGTGGCAGGTGAACTGTTTTACGAAATACCTGAATGAAAATGATCTTAGAGCCTTTTAAGCATCCTCCCTATTTGTGCCATAATGGAAGCTTGCATGGGGTTCGTGAATATTTTGCAGTATTTCTTAAAGAAATGTGAAGCTCATCGAACGCATAGTCTCATTATATGCACTGTTGAGGTTAATGAAAGATACAGATTTGAAATAAAAAGAATAAACGAAACAGAATACATACAGATTTGAAATAAAAAGAATAAGCGAGACAGAATACACACAGATAAAACATAGATTTATAGTGGTTCGTCCAAAAGGATTACATCCACTCTACAAGTAAGGAAATCACTTTTATTCAGATTTTTACAGCATACAGAGATGCACAGCAACTCTATAACATATATTACTTCTCTTTGCAAGAAGTAATGCCAATCTATATCTCTCTATCGTAGCAAGCAGAGGGAATAAGAATCGATTCAAAAAGAAACCCAACAGTCATCGGTTACATGATGATTGCGCTTCAGACTATGTCAGAACCGTTACTATCTCCCACTTGAAGTCCAATCAATGCTATGAGAAGAGCTGCATAGTGATATCCCTATTTGGACCTTATGGTTATTTCGTCACAATGCTGAGAGAAGCTCTATAGAATTTAAACTTCTCCCGAGATACAACCTTTGTTAAAACATCTACCGGATTTACTTTTGTGTCAATTTTCTCTAACTGTAATTTGCCTTCCTCAAGAGCACGACGAATGAAGTGGTATCTAATCTCAATATTCTTCGTTCGGCTGTGAAAAGCGGAGTTGTTAGCCAAATGAATGGTGCTGTTACTATCACAAAACAAAGTGAAATTAGATTGCATATATCCCAACCCTCCAAATAGTTGTAGCCATATCAACTCCTTTGTGCCCTCAGTGAGAGCAACATATTCAGCCTTAGTAGAGGGAAGAGCAACTATTAGTTTCTTATGAGAGGCCCAACTAATTGCTACTTTGGCAAAAGTAAATGCATAACCGGTAGTAGAACATCTCGTATCTAAATCACCGGCCATATTAGAATCAACATAACCATAAAGCTTTGTATTTTCACCTGTGAAATATAGAACATAATTAGAGGTACCTTTCAAGTACTGAAGAATCCATTGAACTGCTTGCCAGTGTATTTTTCCTAGATTACTCATAAAGCTTCTCACAACTCCCACTGCATGAGCAATATACGGACGAGTGCAAACCATTGCATACATAAGACTGCTAACTGCAAATGAGTAAGGAATATTATTCATTTATACTTCTTCTTCTGGAGTAGAAAGACACATCACAAAAGACAACTGAAAGTGATTAGCTAATGGAGTAGCAACAGATTTAGCATTTGACATATTTAACTTGTCCAAAACTTTTAAAAGATAGTTTTCTTGAGACAATTTAACTACCCATTTCTGTCTATTTCGAAGTTATTCCTAATTAAAAATAATAATATGCAATGTAATTGCATTTAAATAATAATAATAAATTAAGTTTTAATTCTAATTAAAATTTGAGTTTTGTG
>MU223318.1:364467-375742 GCA_018584345.1 Thuja plicata | reverse complement strand
ATATAATCTAGGAAAAATAAATAAATAAATAAACAATACTTATTTATTTAATATTAAAAGAAAAAAGAGAAAGGAAATTGTATATTTCTTTCTTTTAAAAATAAATAAATAAATAAATTAACTTTTATTTTAAAATATAAGAAGAAAAACAAATAAAATAATTCTTTTATCTTTTTTCAAGCTTAAGTTTTTTTAGGAAGGTGTCCTAGAAACCCTAGTTGAATAGTTTTTATTTTATTAGAGATTTTTGGCCATTTTAAAAGGGAAGATAGAGTTTTTTTTAGAACAAAAATTTTAGTAGACAAGTTACATGTTTTGCATGGAGATGTTCAAGTTAAAGAATATATTTTTAAATATTGGGAGTGAATGTTAGGAATAACTGTCCACAAGCAAAAATGAGAGGGGGGGTGAATTAGTTGTGATACAAAAATATTAAAATTTAAACTTTATAAACCAAAACTTCAATGCAAATGATAACACAGTAAATGTCAACACAATAACACAATGCTTGTTATCGAGGAAACCTCATTAAAGGTAAAAAACTGGTGTAAATTAGCACCCACAAATGATGTATGAAGAATATAGTATCCATGTTAAAAGATTTAGCCTTGTTAGGAGCTTATTACAACATTACAATACATAGTCCATGTTAAAGGACAAACCATGTTAGGAGTCAAGAGTAATAGTGGGCTCACTACCCAGGAACACTGCCCAAAGAAGGTTAATGCAACCCTCAAGGATTTACAATCTGAACAAGTTTATATAGAAAATATACAATCTAGTGAACTATCTAATAACAACTATCTTTGATTGGTCAATTCCAATGAAGTATTCTTATCACAAACTCTGCTCTACATCCAGCAGCCAAACAAGCCTCACAACTTTCACACTTCTTTGCCTTTTCAATCTCTACCACATCTTTCCAAAAGAAAATATCTCTCATATATACCATAATATAATAATTCATTAGGTCATCCAATTAAGCTTTCCCAATACATAAATAATTAATTAGGTCGGCCAATTAGGCTTTCCCACTATACAAATAATTATTTATCCCCTTGCTAATATACAGTCGGTACCTATAACATGTAAACATCAATTACAATACATCAATTATGCTCCAAGATCTAGAATCCATGCTCACAATTTACAATATAGACTAAATATCTGAAGTCGGCCACCAAATAGGTCTCCTCTATAATACATGCCACAAGTAACATCACCAATACTCTCACAACTATCGATCAACCAGAAAAATTCCTCAATGTTTCCTATGTTATCCCTTAAGCTTGCATACCCTAAAACATCTTCGCCTGTAAGATATATGCAAAATATAGAGACCTTCTCTATCAACTATTACTGTCATAGTCTTTGCTAAAAATTTTATTAAAATCACCAATATTTAAGCTCTAGTAAAGAGAAATTAGGAATAAGCTCATCACACATCCTTCTTCATATCCTTGTCTTCAATTTATCTGAATCATCCGTACAATGTCTATATACTTTTGTTAGTCAAATAACCAGACTATTCTCTCCACATAAATATATGTTGACATGAGTGATAAACATGAATATCAATAGCATAAATAGTACCCAAATCTGATATCATCCAACAATCTCCCCCTTTGGCATTGATGGAAACATATGAGAAAATCTGTCAACCCAAAAAGTTCTCTCTCTCAATACAATCTTCTCAATATCCTCAACACAAATCTCCCCAAAATAATAGGGATTTTCACATAGAATCTTCCCCCCTTTGGCAGCAATGGCAAAGGGTTCCATAACTCATCTGTAATCTTTTTTAAGGTGTAGCTTTTTCAAATCTTCATGTCTAACATCCAGGTGCCAAATCTCCCAAATGTGCTCCATAGTGTTCCTGTGATCACTCCCCCTGAGGAGTAGATCCATACATACGTCCAGACAATGATATAGCTCTGAAAGCCATTGGAATGATGCATGTATGCATCAATTAATTACCACTGGAAGGGGTTCTCACCCCAAGCATGCTTCTAAGATATTCAAAAGCATCTTTTGGCAAAGGTTTTGTAAATATATCTGCTATCTGTTCCTTTGTGCTAATATACTCCAGTCTAATTTCTTTCTCTACTACCTTCTCCCTCAAGAATTGATACTTAATAGAAATATGTTTAGTCTTTGAATGCATTATAGGATTCTTCGACATATTAAAGTGTGCTAGTGTTATCACAATGGATAACCACCAACTCTTCAAAAATTATTCCAATGTCCTTCAGCAATTGTTTCATCCAAATAACTTTTGTACAATTTATTGCAGTAACAACATACTCTGATTCAATAGTAGACTGAGCAATACAGTCCTTCTTCTTACTTAACGAAAGAGACCAACCTTTTCCCAAGGAAAAATGCTCCACCACTTGTACTCTTTCTATCTTCCATATTACCTGCCCAATCAGCATCAGTTAAAGCCAGAAAAATAAATTCATCTAATTTTTCATACCATAATCCATATTCTATTGTTCCTTTCAAGTATCTGAAAATTATTTTCATAGCAGCAAGGTGTGTCTCTTTAGGATCTGCTTGATATCTTTCCACAATTCCAACTGGATTGGAAATATTTGGTCTTGTATTAGTTAGATATTATAGACCACCATTCATCTATCTCTCAAATTCATTTTCCATTTTTTTAGATAACTTTGTACTCGTCTTATCATTTCCTCCAAAAATGACATTATCCAATAATTCATTAAATGCTTAAAACTTCACTCTAGGAAATACAACCCTCATCACAACAGAAAGCACAAAGAATTTAATCTATATCATAATAGAAAGTACACTGAACCTTTCACCATAATAAGATCTTGTTATTGAAGGACCCCACAAATCTGTATCTATGTAATCCAACTTCCCTTTTGCTGAATAAGATTTTCTTTTAAAACTACTTCTAGTTTGTTTCCTCATAACACACTCTCTATACATAGTGTTAGATGGTTTTACAATCTTAGGTAGATCTCTTAAAACATTAGTCATACTTTCCTTCACAATATTATCAAATTTAACATGACAAAAGCTTCTATGCTATATATCAACTGACATCAACCTTCGCAATAAAACGAAAAGCTTCAGATGTATTCAATTAAAATACATTACCCCTAGATTTAGTACCATATATGATCAAGTCTCATGATTTAATTTTGATTGAACATTTCCCATCAATGAATTTCAATTGATAACCTTTGTCCACTAATTGCCCAACACTCAACAGATTATGCTTGAGTCCATCAACAAGCAGTACATTATCAGTATTAGTCTTTCCATCCAGAAAAATAGATCCAACTCCAATGATAACCTTAGGAGTATTGTCACCAAATCTAACAACACCGCCATCATATCTTTTTAGACTCACAAACTTATTTTTATCTTGAGTCGTATGATGTGAAAAACCACTATCTATAACCCATTCAGATTTATTTTCAACACAGGATACTAAGGCTTTTTCTTCATGTGTAGGTTCGTCATCCTTAATAGCAATAAATCCAATTTCATCAAATTATATATTATCATTAGATACGCCTTCACTATCATAATAACTTTCCTTGTCTTTTGAATTCTTAGATTTGTAAAACTTAGGTTTATGCTTTGGAACCCTTGTAGGACATGGAGATGCACAATGAGAAATATTATTAAATGAATAATATTTCAAAGGTAATTTTCCATCAAATTTACCCTTACCTCTCTTTTCTCTTCTTGTGATCAGGGCTACCAGTTTATTGAGAATTTTTTCTTCCTCCTGTATCTGTTCCCATTCATCAACATAGTCTCCAACCTCTTCTCTCAAGTCACCATTGCTGGTGTTTGCAATTCCATATAAGGTATTTTTTTTCTATGGACAACTTCCTTGAATGCTGACTCTACTTTAGGTAAATAATATCACAATTCTACGACCTCAAAATTAGTAAGCTTTCCGATCAACATCTCTCTAGAGAAGTTGAGTACCTCCAGTATTTCTGATGCCAGTAACCACTTCGGTAATTCTCTATGCATATGTTCTAATTTTCTCATCGTCTCTCATCTTCATTGATTCTATCTTTTTCTTCCAGTTTTGTAGCTTTTCTTGTTTAGTAAACTCATCTCCTATATATAGTGCTTCCAATCTTGTCCAAATCTCATGTGCATAATCCAAGTCTTTTACCTCTATGAATTCACCTTCAGAAAGTGTGTTGATCAATGATTCCCTTGTGATTATATTACATGAAAATAGCTTCTTATCATCTTCAGTAGCCTTCTCCAATTCATCCTTGGTCACTATCTTTTCCTTCTTTTTTGTGATCATCCAGTCGTCAATTCCCATACATAGAAAAAAATTTCTCTTCTTGTTCTTCCAACTGTCAAAGTTTTTGAAATCAAATTTTGGACTATCCTTCCTATAGTAAGCCGTCTTCAGGATCACCTCAAGTTTTTAAGATTTATCTCTAAGGACAAGTAGCTATGATACCAATTGTTAGGAATAACAATCTACAAGAAAAACTAAGAGGGAGGGGTGAATCAATTGTGATACAGAATATTAAACTTTAAACTTTATAAACAAAAAATTCAATGCAAATGATAACACACTAAATACCAACACAATAACAAAATACTTTTTGTCAAGGAAACCTTTTTAAAGGTAAAACACCAGTGGGAATTAGCACCAAAAAATGATGTACTGAGATTATAGTATCCCTGTTAAAAGATTTAGCCCTCTTAGGAGCTTATTGTACAACATTATAGTACATAGTCCCTGTTAGGTGTCAAGAGTAACAGTGGGATCACTGCCCAGGTACACTACCCAAAGAAAGTTAATTCCACCCTCAAGGATTTACAATCCAAACAAGTGTATATAGAAAATATACAATCTAGTCAACTGTCTGATAGAAACTGTCTTTGCTTGGTCAGTTCCAATGAAGTGTTCTTATCACAAACTCTGCTCTACATCCACTTGCCAAACAAGCCTCGTAGCTTTCACACTTCTCTTCCTTTTCAATCTCTACCACATCTTTCCAAAAGGAAAGATCTCTCATATATACCCTATTACAATAATTTATTAGGTCGGCCAATTAATCTTTTTGAATACACAAATAATTAATTAGGTCCTCCAATTAGGCTTTCCCAATATACAAACAATTGTTTAACCCCTTGCTAAGATACACACAATACCTATAACAAGTAAATATCAATTATAATACATCATTTATACTCTAAGATCCACAATCCACACTCACAATTCATAATACATACCATACATGTCTGAAGTCAGCCACCAAATAGGTCTCCTCCAGAATACACACCACAGATGATGTCACCAATACTTTCACAACTATAGATCACCAACAAGCCTTCCTCAATGTATCCTATGTCATTCCTTAAGCTTTCATACCCTGAAACATCTTTGCCTATAAGATATACACAAAATACAGAGACTTGCTCTGTCAGGCATTAATGTCACAGTCCAGAAACCATTCTTCACTAAAACATCAGTAACATCAGTAATATGTAACCTCAAGTCAAGTGACCTTAGGAATAAGTTCATCAAACATCCTTCTTCATATCATTGTCTTTGATCGATTTCAATCATCCATACACTATTTGTACATTTCTGTCAGTCAAATAATCAGTCTGTTCTCTCCACATAAACATATGTTGACATTAGTGACAAAACATGAATATCAACAACATAAATAGTACCCAAATCTAATATCATCCAATAGTGAAGTTTACTTATTATTATTATTACTATTCTTCTTCTTCTTCTTCTTCTTCTTCTTCTTCTTCTTAGCAAGTCTACCTGACGTTTTCAAGGTAGAAGTTTCTGAATATTTTTGTAGTTTCTATTGGAAAGATTGTTTTCTTCGTGCTTTCTTAACTGTGATTTGATTTTGAGTTAAGGTTATTTTTATTTCTAAAATTTATACAGATGATTAGGGTGTTCTTGTGAGTTATGTTTATGGCATGTCTGGTATTCTGTGAGTATTTGTATGGAAGCCCTAGGAGAGAATGATTTAAAAAGGATACATTTTTGTTGTATATCTATTAACATTTTATGAAATTGTACAATTTTATTTGAATAAGTTTTGACTATATGTAGGAATCCTTGATTATAAACTATGTGTATTATAGATAGCTGTATGTAAGGATATAGGTTTGAAAACATACATTTTTTTGGATTTGGATTGTGAAGAGTCAGAGTAGGGAATAATTTTCATTTTAGATGTCACCTTAAAAATATAAAGATACTTTAAGATACCTATTTGGGTTATAGTTAACATATATCCAAATTAAACAAGGTTCCTTTGTACGGAAAGGGTCAAATATTGGCTCTTATAGTGAAATTAGGCCTAGTTGAGCTTGATTTTTCAAATGCCTATAATATGACAAATGCATGCATATCTTCTCTCATGTGATCTTGGTGTTGTTAAGTGTCAGTGTGGGTAGGTTTTTACCCTAGGGGAGTTTTATCTTTGAACTTGTACTATCTTATGATTTTATGCATTTTTCTCTTTGGGTTTTAGATTGTGGAAAGTTCATAACCTATTTATGTCATGATTGGTTCATGTATTTTCTTGGGTACATATTTTTTAGATGTCATGTGTTCCTTAACTCCTTGATCTTTATGTTATTTTACCATAATAGGTGACAACCATTATTGTGTTGAGTTGCGATTTCTTCACTTGGTCACCTTGTTTCTTCTACTATGATTGTTCAATATTTGGAGAGATGATGTTTTCTTATTATGATTTACTCTATGTTGCAGAGAGATACTTTTGATGCTATTAAGGATCATTGTTTTGGTGATATGAGATTTACAAAATTTAGTAATTATTTATATAGATATCCATTATGGGACAGATGACTTATTGAGATGTCCGTTATGGGATGGACAATCTGGATCCTTGTATAGGATGTATTATTATTTTTTATGCCCCAACATTTTCATTGATGACTTCATGATTTAATGCTTTACAAGAATTATTTTATGTTTTTGGCTTTATCTTCTTCTGGTCTTATGGCTAGGAGCATTAGGGTAGGTTATCTAGGAACATAGTGTGGAAGTGGCTTGCAATGGGGGCCAGGGCGCTAAGAGACTACTAGGATAACTCATTGTAAGTGACCTAATAAGTGATAACAAATTGAAATTATTTGAGAGAAAATATTAATAAGATAAAAAATTTCCTCACCTATGCTATGAGTGCTAGTACACGCTAAGGATGGGAGTGGGAGAAGATGCTTGATTGAGGTCTTGCATGGTTAGAATCCTTATTTGTATGAAAGGATTACTGAGCCACATAGAGTCACTTGGGGTCCAGGGTCCAGAAAGGTTACTAGGATAACTCAAGGGTAGAATTATGTGATGACACTTATTTCATCTCATGATATTTTATACTTTTATTCTTGAAATCTTTTTGTTACCTTTTTATCTAGTGTACCATTGCTTTAGTATTGATTGTTTGGTCATTTCCCGTGTGTGGGCATGTTGTTATTTCCTTAGCATGGCGGGAGTGGACCTTTGGTTCCACGAGGTTGAGTGTTAGTGATTCTTATTACCATTGAGATCTGACATTCATGACTCTATGCTAGGATGATCCTTATTGTAATTGTACCTTCTTTCTCTTCATTTTTGGAGAGTTTCTCTTATCTTTCTTATGTTGTAGGGTGATCCCAAAAAGTTGTGTCCCACTTTTAGGCATGAAGAAAAATTATGCGGATGAATTTTTTTTCATTTTTGACCCCTTCGAGTGAATAGGGGTGTTCGCGCGAAGGAAAAAATACCCCTTCACGCGAACTAGATGAAATGGGGGGTTCCCTCAAACTAGACCCAATTTGAGCGAACCTTGTGAATTAACAAAAAATAAGAAATTTGTGCAAATTTACTATGTGGGTTTCTCTAGAAGGGGGTTCTCTCTAACCCCCTTCGCTAGAAGGGTTGTTCGAGCGAACCCCCTGAATTTGGCCTTCCTCTCCAAAGCCAACACATTTCTACAAATTTTTGCACTTTGAAGGTCTCAATCAAGAACCAAATATAAAAATCTTCTAAAAACCAAATGGTATGTGATGCTACTCAATTTTTTTTTTACATTGACTATGATTTTAATATATATTGATTTCATTGTGTCTTTCTATTTTTAGTTTAATTAAACATAGGTTATCTGGCCATTTAGCAACCTCTCTCTTCGACGCTTCGTGAAAAATGGTAAACTAGGAAAACAAAATTATGAAAAATATGTAGGAAAAGAGTATTTGTGTTATCTTTCTATGAAAAAAAAGAAAAAAATGAATTTATATATATATAGATCAAGTTAGAGCGATCGAAGTGATCTTATATCTAAATTATAGTTACTATCACTTTATAACTTAATAAAGTATGAAATATTGACCCAAAATGAATGAAACCAATTGCATCTTTTGGATATTAAAGTTACAAATATAACTTTGAAATAATAACATCATTATCATATTTAAAAAAAAAGTTATGCTAATCCAAGCGACAGTTACTCCTTAAAGACACTGTTTTTTCACACAAACCACTTTTTGAATGAGAAGAAAAAATAAATTTTAATTATTTTTAAAAATACATATTTACAAACTAGAAAGAAAATGCTAAAAGACTCTAGTTTACATCATCTTCAAATTCCTAATAGTTTTGCGGCAATACGTGTTCAAAAGTGAATTTTTTTCTCAGAATGTTGAGGTTAGTGTAAAAGTTGGCCAAAAAGATGGACACACTATTTCGGGACTACCCTGACATATACTTGTCTCATTATATAAATTGTGACATTCTTGGATATTGTATTATACTTTATATCTGGTTTTATCACATACTCTTTGACTTGTGCAGTAGATGTTGGTTCGTTAAGTATACCTTATGGTATCAGTTGTATCTAGGTTTCATTTATGTGATGTACTTGTTATTCTTTTGTAATATAAGATTGTATATTGTTCATTGTATTTAGTACATTATTCATCTTACATAATTCTACATCATGGAACCCTCGATATTTGTAATATATAAATGAGTTACATTTATGAGTATGTATTGTCTTATGTTATATTGCTTTCGCATTGTTACTCATTATCAATTGTAAATTCTTTAATAAAAATTATTTTATAAATGTTAGTCTCATGTTTAAAGTTAACTTCTCATGGGTTCCTTGGTAGGGAGTTGCGTTCCTATTTGGTTGAGCCCATTTACAGTGCATATACACCCCTTGGAGGCTGCACATCATAATTTCTCCTATATTTTTCATTGTATTGAATCACCCTACCTAGGGGATTGATAAATGGAGAACGCCACAAGATGGTAAACTAATAAATTTATTTCTAAATATTATTTATCAGTTATTACAAACCAAGATATAATGCTGAATAGGCTTAATGTCGGGCCTATTTAGTAAGTAATAATACAACTAAATGTGTAGCCAAAAATATCATTAATGTGTCGATAATAATGATAGTAGCCCAAGCATGATAACTTTTAAGATCATATCCAAAAAACAAAATATGTTTATCTCACCACTAAAAAAGTCCCAAAATGGCACCACCTCTTCTATTGACATGGGTGGTTTAAAGGAATCAATCAGTAGGCCAAATTTATACAGAGGATCCTATCCTAGAGTCATTTTGACTCTACTTAAGGTCACTTACTAGACCTTCTAAGGATTTACTTCTCAAACCCAACCTAGGAGATCACTCTTGATTTCTTTCTGATTATAGAAGGGCCTCTCTACCAAGGGTGAAATCCAACTCTTTCTTGAATTCACTAAGGTAAATTCACTCCAACTCACACCATGAAACTTTTTACAATTGATTTGGTTTTAGTTCATACAATTTTATCCAATCTTGATGTTTTGTTGCTCATAGTTCAATCACTCTTCTCATCGAGTACAAGGGTTCATTGCTTTAAGGGCTAGTAGCCCTAATTAGGCCTCTAAAGTCTAATAACTTCCAAAGTTCCCAAAAGAACCCCCCAACAAGTTCCTGATCCGGACACCCATTTCGACACTCTTAGACATATTTAGGGTTTGGCATCACAAAGTTGAAGACTCGGTAATTTTTCTTTAAAATAGGGCTAGTTGTATTGTCTTAAGGAAATTGTTGATGGGATGGATTCATCAACTCTTGGCACTAATTATAGGGCTTCTTCAATACCCTAAAAATACCCTTCAATCACTAGATCCCTCAATCCAATCCAATCCAATCCATTCCAATCCAATCATACATTCAATTTTTGTCTGTCATCAACTTGCTCCTAGTCGGGTACACATTGTCTCGCCTAGGGAAAGCTCTTTAAATTAGAAAATGAAATCTCTAGCAACTGTACAAAAATAAAAGACTATACAAAGGTTCCACTTTACATCCTTCATGGGCCATCAAGATCCCATGGTGGGAAATCATCGTTGAACCATATTTAAACATGCAAACCCTTACACTCATAGTTAACAGTCCATGAAAAATTTGATTTTATTTAATGACACTAAACTATAAAATAAATCTCAAGAAGTATCTACAGTACAAGGAAACAAGTATAAGAATCTAGACTACACATCCAAATGAGCTCCTCAATCCATCATTAATGAAAACTAACTAAAACTTGTAGATTGTGCACAAAACAACAAATTGTCAATTAATCCTTCTTAGGAAATGCAACCAAAATTTTTCCAACCTCTGTACATTACATGGAAAACTCTTATATATGTCCCTTGGGCTCATAACAACTAACTATGCTAAACAATAACTGTCATTAGGGAATTTTGCAATTCTTTTCCAAATGTTGTCAAGCAACATTGGAAAGTTGTAAAAGTTGTTCAAGCAATATTTTTACAACTTTTGCAACTCTTACCATCTCATTTTTATGACACAACTAATAGGTTCCACAAGGTTACTAAACTAACCCTAGACCTAATAACACCTCAAGTAGGTGCTTTTGTGCACTCTAGGTGCCAATTCCACATTTTGCCACATTTGGCTTCTGAAACATATAATAGGTCTTTTGGACCAAATTGACCACAACCTACAACACAAACCCAGCAAAAAAACACAAAAATATCCCAAGATAACATTGTTTATGTACATGACCATAAGAAGGTCTTCCAAAACAAAAATTGAGGGTTATCCCATCCTAACCCCTAGGTGCTCATGTGTGTGTGTAAATGGGTACCTATCAGAAACAACACAAACACTCAATAGGTCATTGCATTAGCATAAATGGTTAGTTAAAACGTTAGAAACCACTAATATCGGCCTATTGCCTTCTAACTAGAAAGAG
>MU223318.1:317092-330810 GCA_018584345.1 Thuja plicata | reverse complement strand
TTAATTAAATAAGAGGAATTTTATTTAATTAAAAGGGAGAAATTTACTTTAATTAAATAAGATAAATTTTATTCAATTAAAAGGGAGATTAAATCTTTTAATTAAACAAGATAAATTTTATTTAATTTAAAAGAAAATTAAATCTTTTAATTAAATAAAAATGATCAAACCTTAGGAAATATTGAAATAATTGAATAAATTACAATTTGATCAAGGAAATTGATTTGAATTGAAAATGTTCCAAAGCGTTGATTCAGGAAATTAATAAAATGATAAAATGGGGCCTAAAGTCTAGGTGACCATTTTAGGGTGCATACATTTACCCCTCTTTGACTAATGTGTGGTCAATTCGGGAACACATGTAGTTAAAGAATGTAGTTGAAGTGTGAGGTCGACTTGGGATCACAAGAGAACCCAGACATGTGATTGATTTGGGAACATATTAGGACAAAAATAAGCACAATTGAAAAAGATAAAGTCAACACCGAAATAAGTAATTGACATGTCAGAGATAAGAATCTCAAGAAAGATTGATATAATTGATAAAGCTAAATCAAAGATTGAAGTTTGATAGGTACTGCCCCCCCCCCCCCCCCCCCGTGATCGAAATTGAAATGAGATAGAGGAGAAATAAAAAAATTGATAAATTTGATCAAATAAAACTAAAGATAAGGTTCTTGATGTGTAAGATGAAGGTTATAAAGATCACAAAACCAAGGTAGATCATTAAGCACGAAATATTATGCCCCCATATTGAATTAGAAGAAAAGAAGTGGGGTGAAAGTGAATGGAAGATAGAAGTTTGAAAGAAGTGGAAAGAAATGGAGAGAAGAAAGAGAATTTTCCCCAAAATCAATCAACTGTGTAAGATAGAAAATTTTGATTGAGATCATGAAAAAAGATAAGGAAATGAAGATCAGAACATGATTGCAGTTGATTAAAAGTCCAAAAGAAAGATGAAGGAAACCCTCTCAAAGTCACAATGCAGCCTAAAAATGCAAACTAACATGAGGTCTAACAATGCAAGAGACATGAAAATGCAAAGGTGTACTTGCAATAGAGCAACTGTAACATAGGAATTTGTGTTCATCATTCATTAGAGAATGTTAAGGAACTTATTTTCATCATTGGGCCATTATTAAAAGACATCAAAAAATCACACAATCATCACTAGTCACAAGCGCAACTATGAAGATATGAATGCATTTTATATCGGATTGGAATGTGGAAAGATTCTAACATAAGCATCAAAGACCTAAAGGTCAAGATGACTATAATGTTATCTTACCCAATTTAATATAGCAAAACTACACTCACATCAAGGCATAGAGGCCAGGATGACCAGCAGAACTGTTGTGCAAAAATAGTGAAGCATAAAGCAGGAAGAAAATAAAAACATGCCCCATACCCCAAGTCCTCTAGCTATGCATCCCGGAGAGACTTATTAGATACAGACACTCAACAAAAATCAATAACAGTCAGCACACAAAGAAAGAAATTATGACATAGCTCAAACATTAAGTGTTGCATTTAAAACTTTAAGTGTGTTAACTGATACTGAGTTCTAAGGATAAGGATCGAATTCTCGCAAGCAGGTAAGACCACATGACAAAATTGAGTAAGACCAAACTAATAAGTGTTGAAAAACACTCGATGTCAGGGGTTTTATTAAAAAATACAGTTGGGGTGGTGTTGAAAAACACCATTTGTGAGGTGTCCTAAAGACTAACGCATCCAAGAGACCAAATCTAACACACTTATTCCCCTATACATAGACAAAGACCAATTCCAAACCAAGGCAACAAGTACAAGGCATGATGGAGAAAGGCTAAGTGTTGAGGTCACGCGCTAAGAAATAGGGGTGCAAAGGCCTCAAGTAGCGCCCATTTCTAGGTTTTCACCACTTGGATTTTATTACAATTTTTTTAATTTTTTTTCTTCTTTTTTCAGTACTTTTTATAATTTTTTTATAATTTTTGCTACCAAGGCGCCTGTTTCCATGTTTTCACCAAGGCACTTTTTCTATTTTTTTAAATTTTTTGAATTTTTAATTTTTTTTGTATTTTTTGGAATATATAATTTTTTTAAGAGATACATCAAAGCTATAGGCTCACTAAATTTGAACCTAATTGCTAGGTTTTCACTAAGTTGATCATTTTTTTAGGAAATTTTCCAATTTTTAAAATTTTTGACAATATATCATTTTTTTTGAATTTTTTTCCGGATCAATAAATATGTACAAAAGGATGCCCCCAGACAGAACGGGCATCATGGATAGAACTTCTTCAGGCGCAAGATATTGATAGGATCAGGGAGCTGCTCTCCCTTTCTGTAGATAGTAAATAAGCACTTGTCCCAAAAGTTGCTGTGATAATGTAAGGTCCAAGACAATTAGGTTCAAATTTGCCCTTTTGATCTCTATGCTATTGATTCTTAGGATTTTCACGTAGGACAAGATCTCCCACTTGGAATTCTCTAGGGTGAACCTTTTTGCTGAAGGCTTTGGACATGCGCTTTTGATAAACCCTCATATGGTCAAATGATGCTTGATATTTTTCATCTAGAAGTTCTAACTCTTGAAGTCTCATGGCGCGGTCGTCTTCATCTGTAACTAGACCATGGAGAGAAACTCTAAGTGAAGGAATCTCAACCTCCAAAGGTAACACTGCTTCAGCACCATATGCAAGGGCAAAAGGAGTAGCCCCAGAAGGAGTACAAATACTCATTCTATAGGCCCACAAAGCCAGATTTATCTGTAAATGCCAATCTCTACCATTCTTACAGACTGTTCTATGAAATATTTTAAGAATGGTCTTGTTTGAGGCCTCTGCTTGACCATTTCCTTGTGGGAAGTAAATGGAGGACCAATGTTGTTTACTTGAATTTCTTGCAGATTTGTTTAAGGTCCTTATTTTTAAACTGGCCTCCATTTTCAGTAATAATCTCGGAAGGCACTCCATATCGGTAGATAATATTGTTCAAAATCAATAGAGAGACTTTCTTGCCCGAGGCAATAGAAAGTGGGATAGCTTCTACCCATTTAGTGAAGTAATTAGTAGCAGTGATAATAAATTTGTGTCCACCTGATGAGTTGGGATGAATCTACCCAACAAGATCAAAGGCCCAATGCTGAAATGGCCAATGAGATATAGAAGGAATGAGCTCCCTACGTAGACCATGTATCAGGTTACCATGTTTTTGACACTTTTCACAAGACTTTGCAAAAGCTACTGCATCAATCTGCATCGTAGGCCAATAATATCCCACCCTAAGCAACCTTCGGGCCATGGAAAGACCATTGGAATGTCCCCCACAAATGCCCTCGTGGATGTCAACTAACGCTTGATTGGATTATTTCTTTTCTAAGAATATAAGAAGTATCCCATCTAGACCCCTCCTATACAAATCATTAGTGATAAGGGAATGGCGAGAAACATTTTGGGTAAGGTTTCTGTGTTTAGATCGGTTAAAGGTTTCAGGTATAATGTAATCACAAAGGTATGAGTAAATGGCACCATAAAGGGATGATTCATGACCAACAAGGGTACAAATGATATGGATTTCTTGTGAGTCAAAGATAGGGTGATGTAGATCTTCCACCAGGAATTCAAATCTTGATTCATGTTGCTCTAACTAAAGAAGTGAAGAAAGTGTAGCCATAGCATCAGCTGCCTTATTTTGTGCTCTAGGGATTTGCTGAAATGTGACAAATGTGAAGTATCTCTTTAAGGAATCAACCATTTTCTTGTAAGGTACCATTTTCTCATTTTTTGTTTGATATTCATTATTAACTTGGTTGATTATCAGCTGTGAATCCCCATAGATGTGTAACTTTGTGATTCTCCATTCTGTGGCTATCTTATGTCCATTTGTTAAAGCTTCATACTCAGCAATGTTATTTGTACATGGGAATAGTAATTTGTAAGACTTAGAAGTTGTGTACCCATGAGGAGAAACAAACAACACACCAGCTCCTGAAACCATTTTGCATAAAAGATCCATCAAAGAACATCCTCCATGTTCTTTCAGTCATATACATAAGATGCTTATCTGGGAAGTCAACTTGAATAGGTGCATCATCTTGTAATGGGAAAATAGCCAATTGATCTTCTATGACTTTTCCTTTGATTGATTTATGCTCAATGTACTCTATGTCAAATTCTGAGAGTACCATCATCCATTTAGCAAGTCTACATGTGAGAGCAGCCTTAGCAAATATTTGAGTGGATCCATTTTTGCTATGAGGTGTATAGTGTGCACAAGCATGTAATGTCACAACTTTTGGGAAGCAAACACAATAGCAAGGAAAGCCTTCTCAATGATAGTGTAATTAACCTCATATGAAACAAGAGTACAACTGATGTTGTATATTGCTCTTTCTTTCCCATTTTCATCAATTTGAGCTAGTAATGCCCCCAAGGAAGTTTATGTTGCTGAAATATATAAAATAAGTGGTTTCCTTGGGATAGGAGGCATTAAAATAGGAGGATTCGCCAAGTACTTCTTGATTTGATCTATGCTCTTTTGCCAATCCTTATTCCAAACACATTTGACTACTTTATGTAATTTCTTATTGAACTGTTGAGCTCTAACTGCCAATTGTGAAATAAATCCCCTTATAGATTGAAGACTCCTCTTTTGACTAATGTTTTTAGGAGGTGGCATGTCAATAATTGCTTGAACCTTTTTAGGGTCCACCTCCATTCCTTTTGTTGAAATGATGAATCCAAGTAGTTTTCTAGAGGTGACTCCAAATGCACACTTTTTAGGATTTAACCCTAGTTGAAATTGTTCCATACGATCTAGAATGACCTCCAAATCATCTAAGTGTGTATCTCTCTGTTTAGACTTGGCCAAGGTGTCATCCACATAATATTCCATATTCTTATGCATCATGTCATGAAAAATAGTTGTCATAGCTCATTGATAGGTAGGTCCTTCATTTTTTAATCCAAAAGGAATAACGTTCCAACAATAGGTACCCCATGCACAAGTGAATGCACTCTTTTATTGATCTTCAGGAGCTATCTTAATTTGATTGTACCTAGAAAAACCATCCATCAAAGAATAAATATCATAACCCGCAGTCATATCCACTATCATGTCTATATTGGGAGTGTAAAGTCATCCTTTGGGCATTCTCTATTGAGATCTCTAAAATCTGTGTAAACTCGAATGGATTTGTCATGTTTGGAAACTGGTACAATGTTTGATATCCATTCAACATAGATAATAGCTCTTATAAATTTTGCACCAAGGAGTTTCTCCAATTCATCTTTGACTAGGAGAGCTATGTGGAGATTCATCTTTCTCAATTTATGTTTAACTGGTTTGACATTTAGAGCTATAGATAAGTGATGCATGATAAGATTAATGTCCAATCTTGGCATATCTGAATAAGTCCATGCAAAATTGATCTTCTTTTGTTGTAAGAACTTAGTGTAAGCTACTATTTTTGCTAGTGACAAGGACTCAGCCATATGTACTAATTGTGGAGCCTCATCCGTACCCAAATTAACTGCTTATGTTGGTTCAACAAGCACTGAAGATTGATCCTAAAAATAGCTGAGGAGATGATCAAGTAACTCATCCTTAGGTGCCTCTGAGAGGTTTTCACCCTTGGATACATAATTTGTTTTTACTTTTTTCCGTTCTGACACCGCCACATAGTGGTTTTCACCATCAGAACACCTATTCTTTTTATTTTCTTTTCTTTTTATCTTGTGACTAAGGTACTTGATGATTGTCTCTGTCATACTGGTAGTCGGTTCACTGGTGGAAGAGACTACAGGTTCAATGGCATTTAGGTAATAAGCTATCTCATAATCATTTTGAAATTTTTAAAGCTCAGGTTCCTGATGGAATTGGGACCAATCAATAAGGTCAGGATGAACAAGAGGCAAGTCAACAGCTAGTTCAAGGCTATAAATGTGAAGGATATTATCGCTGGTGACTGAAGAGTCAGAGTCTATCAAGTATCCCTCTAAGCTACCCAAATCAGGATTCATCCTAATAAGCAAAGAATCATCCACTAATGCAACATGTGGGTTCAAAACCTCTAATCCTACATGTGACTTGTTGGCTACCTCAAGTTGAGAACTAAAAGTGTGAATAATATCAATATCTCTATCAACTGTGGAGGGCTCTAAAAAAGAGTCCCATTCATACTCATTAGAACTTGTATCTGAACTGTGACTAGGATTCTTACACCATGAAGGTTTGGGACATCGTTATTTGGAAGTTCCAATGTCATCAAAAGTAGCACTTTCTCTTTCCATTAAACAAACAAGATTCTTTCTTTGATGATCTCTCAAAGGATCCTCTATATCTGATTCTTGTTCTAAAGTTGCAACTGATGCATGGGCGGCTAAAATATTTGAATCTCCCCAAAGGAGAGTAGTGGAAGGGACCCAATATTCACACATATCCTATTGATTTGTCAAATTAGGTTCATCATGACTATCTAACTTTTCAAAGAGAGGATTGGTACAATTGTTGTAATTTTCAAATCCTAGGCCAACTGGTTTCTTAGACTTGCGTCCAAATTTAGCATGATCAAGAGGTTCGGACCTAGAATCCAAATTCTAATTAAGAGGGTCGTAACTAGGATAGCCCATCTTCTTGACAAAAGTATATCCTCTTCCAAAAGTCTTAGGAGAGGGAGAGAAGTTCTCATTGTGCTTATGCTTTTCTTCTCTATAGATCCAGTCTCTAACAAATGTTTTCTCTTTCTCATTTTGAATAGGCACTAATGATTCTACAAATTTGCCAAATAATGTCATAGCTGAAGAGGAAGGCTTCATCTCTTTTGAAGGTTTGCAATAAGACCTAAGTGAAACTGGAAATGTTGTGAGGGAGTTGAGCTGATACCCCCCATACCAAGGTCTACTGATTTAAACTTGTCTTTGCATTCAACTAAGGTAGCATTAAAATCTTCAGCTTCTCTATTGAGGGGAACATGAGCCCTTGCTGAAATTGAATTAACATATAAAGTGTTATCCCTAGGTATACAAGTCTCTATGCCATTGAAGGGAAACTTAACACATTGATGATAGGTAGACGACACTGCTTGCATATCATGAATCCATGGCCTACCAAGTAATATATTATATGCAAGGGGTCCAGCATCAACTATTTGAAATAAAATATACATTTGAACATGGCCAATCCTAACATGATGGATGTCCAACCCCTTGGAACTTCTATCTTCCGTATCATAGGCTTTGATAGTAATCCTTTTTCTTTTATCTATAATCTCTTCAGAATAACCCAATTCTTTCAAAATACTAAAAGAACAAATATTAAGCTCGGCACCCCCATCTATCAACACACACCTAACACGGGTTCTATGGATCATGACCTCAATATGAAGGGCAAGATTGTGTGGATGACTCAAAGCTTTATCATCATCTTTTGAAAATGTAAGTTAATGAGGGGTAGCAATGTGATTAACCATATTATGTAATTGGTCAATATCTAAGTTGTCGGGGACATTTGTCGTGCACAAAGCATCCTCAAGGATTTTTTTATGTCTTGGAGACAACTCTAAAAGCTCAAAGATCGAAATCTGAGTGTGAGTTCTTTGTAACTGATCAACAAGATTGTAGTTCAATTTAGGATTAAGAACTGGCTTCAAGGTAACAGGATTGGACACCACTTTCTTAGGTTTACTGGATTGACTTGAATTGGGTCCTCTAATGACAATGGGACCTTGACTTTGGGTAACAACATTAAGGGCTTGAGATGACCTTATAGAGTTGGGACCCCTTAGCACCACAACAGGTTCTTTGTCAAAAATAGGAGGAGAGTCTTCATCTAGATTATAACCATAAGGATCTCTTCCACTCATCATGTTAACATTTTCTTCCACAAATTCAAGCATGTTGATGGTATTCTCTGCATCCATATAAGTATAATTCATCTCAGCTTTTCCATTCTTAACTTTAGAGGTTTCCCCCTTTTCATATTTGGGCAAAGGTTCCTTGAATGCCTTGTGATCAGCATTGGTGTTCAATCCATCTACTTTAAGTTTTCCATTCTCAATTAGATCTTGAATGATATGCTTGAGTCTCCCGCAATTTTCAACATTATGTCCAATACCATTATGAAATATGCAAAAGTATTTCTCTTGCAACCACCATGGTTTAACCGTAGGTATATGAAAATGTGTTGCATCTAGAGGATGTGCCAGATTTCTATCAATAAGTTTCTTTAAGTTTTCCTCATATGTCTCACCAAGTTTTGCAAATTGACATTTTCACTCTTAGGCTTACCTTGGTAACTTGGATTACTTTCTTGTTGATTGGATGATTGAGCTTCATATCTTGAACATTACTAGATAAATGAAGTACGGGTTGATATTTAGGTTGGGAGGAATCCACAATGACATCATTAACCACTTGTTTTTTATTATTCCAATATTGGTTCTTCCCTTTATCCTTGTTAGAATTGTAGTTGTTTTGACCATTGTTATTTTTATTTCCATGTTTGGTCAAATTTCCTTGTTCTATTAAAACATCCTCAATCTGACATGCAGTCTCAACCATGGTGTCAAATGAAACAAAAACCATTTTCTTAACCTCATACCACATTTTGGGGACCAAATTACTAACAAGAATGTCAATCTTTTCATTGTCAGGAATAGGTCTAGAATAGCAAGAGCATTTTCTTCTCCACCTTTGCAATAAGGTAACAAAGGATTCTCCTTGATTCTTTTTTAAGCTACATAAGTCCAACAAAGTGATAGATCCTGAAACATTGTATGAATAGTGTTGAACAAATCTTTGAACAAGCTCTTTGAAATTCTTAACAGGAGGAGTTATCTTAGTAAACCATTCCATTTCTTGTCCCTAAGACTTCATGGGAATAACCTCATAAGGTATAAATCGTCTTGATGAAACTCAAAACTGGTGGTATAAAACTGGCGCACATGATCATGTGGATCTCCACTCCCAACATATCTGTCATATTGAGGAATTCTAACCTTTCTAGGAAATTATTTCATGTCAACACTCTTATCAAAAGGATTAGGACAAATCAAGTCCAATGAGAAAGAATTCTTAGGTGCGAATATCTTGTCTATTTATTTTTTCAATTCATCTATCTGCTCCTCTTGAGATGGGCCGTGCCTCTTAATCTTCCTATCCACATCAAAGTTGTAAGGGACCCTAGCACCATTGTTAATTAGATTCTCTAGGAACTTATCCTAGTTTTGCTCCACATATTTCTCCACATACCGTTGAAAGAATGGTTCGTGTTGCATGTGCATGAGATCTTGAAAGGTGCGGTCAAAGCTTGAGTTACTACCTCCATATTGTGAACCATAATGAGCATGTTGTAAAGATGGTATTGAGTTCCTAGGAGGGGTTTTTATCCTATGATGATCATGTCTAGAAACCCTTCTTCCTTGAGGACTAGGAGATCATGATGGTGATCTTGAATTTCTCCTACTTCATGGAGTGCTAGGAGGAGTGGATGGAGGAGAACTATTTCCACCACTAATATGCATATGATTGAATGGACCATGGAGTTGTCGAGCCAAGAGCCTATCTTTCTCTTCTTGAAGGGCTTTCCTTTCCATTTCTATCAAAGCTTGTTTCTCCAACTTTGGACGTTTAATTTGTTCTTCCTTATGAGCTTGTTCATCTTGGAATGCTTTCTTTTCACACTCAATCCTCTTGAATCTATCACTCATGTAATTGGAAGATGTTTTAAGAGGTGAGCCTGGTATTGAATTTTGAAACAAGTTGTTGGTGTAAGCTATATTTATGTGAGCATCATAAGGTTCTCCATGTTGGCTTTCATTTTGTGAATGGTTATCTTGATAAGCATGTCTCTTACCTCTCTCTCTCTCTCTCAGTCCTTTGGTGTGCATCCAAATATATTGTTGAAATAAGGGGTGAGGTCATTCTACTGTTATCAGAGGAACCACTTAATGAAATAGCATCTCTACTCTTTGCAAACATATCATCATGGAATTAATCCATTGCTTCCCTCTCTCTCTGATTCATTGTGTAACTCATATCCATAGAAGAGTGAGAAGATGCTAAGGCGATACCCAACTAACTAAGATGAATCTTGGAATCAAACCACACTTCTGAAGTATTCTTAGGCGATTGATCAAATATGAGTCCTTTTCCCTTATGTCTTTGGCGAGTTTGTAGTAAGGGTAATTGGTTAAAAACCACTTGAGGTCATTTTCCTTGATTTACTTGATATCTTGTTGTAACTGGAATGAAAGAAAAGATACTAGCTGAAAGGATTACCCTAAGAGACGGTACCAAATTAGGATAGAAAAGGCATTAACTTGTCCAAAAAGAGGTGATAAGATAGAAAAATGCAAATAGGGATAAGCCAACACTGCCACAGAGGTGCCCAATAAATTTGGGTGAATACACTAGCACATATGGATCAGGAGGATGGTCTTACCCAAATTATATAAATTGAGATTGAAACTGTATGAAAGTGGATGGACAAGAGACTACCAAAACTCTCAGGGTGTGTTATCAAAGAATCTAAAGGTTTATCTTTTCAATAAGGACGGTTTCTAGCTCACCAAGTGCCAAGCAAGGTCACTTATGAAATCAAAGATTGCTAATCCAAGAGGTCAAACGTAAGAATACTAAGAAAAACAAGCTTCTAAAAGTGGGCTAAGTAATCCAATCAGATCTAGATCAACCCAGAAAACTAAAAATGATTGGACAGCAAGCTAATGGGCTAAAAAATGATAGCAAATAGTTCACAGGAAGACAGTTTCATACGAGAGAATGCTAGCTCGCATGAGTAAATGCAAAGCCGTGTGATGAAATGCATAGAGCCAAGCGAGAAAACTCAGACTGGTGGAATAGGAAAGGCAGTAAACTAACAGAAAATGAAAAATATTGCACAAGGATTCTCAGATAGCCGCACGAGGAATCATAGTGAATGGCGCGAAGAAATAGTTTTCTCGTGTGAGGAAAGGGAACAGAACTCATTTTTCAATTGTTTTGAATAACCAACTAAGTATATTAACAGATTTTATCATGAATCAGGCATGTACTATAGCAATTAGGGAGTTCAACCAATCAATATCTTCAAGAAATAAGCAAGGGACAAAGCAACTTGGCACATGAACATAGATAGTGTCATAGTATCTGTACTCCATAAGAATGCTACTTGTGTATGTTCTCAAATGTTTTCCAATCATGCACATAGTCCTAGAAAATAAAAAGTTGGTTAGACTATGGTTCTTAGTAATGGCATGAATCTACAACTTTTGCAATCTCAAGTGGGTTAAAAACAATCCTGGCACACCTAGGTTTTGACACAGTCTGAGAATTTAATCAATTAGGAGCTGCTAAGGAGATCTGACAACCCACAAGAAACTACACCCGTGGAAATTTCTTCCACAAGGAAATTTATATAGAGGCTTTCACTACCATGGAAAAAATGTCTATTACCGCTTGAGGTTCTGACCATGTGGTTGACCCAATAAAGGGAATTTCCACTACAGTTAACCCTCCCTAACAAGGAAGACTCACAATATGGACCACATGGGGACTTAGTTTCGATTCAAGGGTTCCAAGTTTCTGATTCTCCCAAAAGGGAAAAGAGCATAATCCTCTAGCCTCTTCACCTCACCAAAATATAGAAAACAAGATTAACTGACCCACTAATTTGAAATCACCTCATTCAAGGGTCACACAACAACAAATGACACCAATCCCCCAAAGAGAGAAAGTATTGCCAAAAGTTGAAGCCCAAACCCAGTTGACCAATGAGGTAAAAACAAAATCCTTCCCTACCTACAAGGGGATCTATTGTCAAGAAGATCTTCGCATGTAAGACAAGTGAATGAAGCCCACTCTCTCAAGATTGCCACAAATAGTGTTCATAGGGCCTAATTACTATGTGAAACATATATGCAAGAAAGAAAATCTAGGTCCATTTTTAGAGCACCAATTGGAAATGTGATCTATGAAAGCAAGAAACACTAAAGCTAGACACATGAGATGTTTATTTCATTTCCAAAATCCAAATTTTATAGAGATGCAAAAAAATACCTCAAATCCAAAGCAACACGAGCGTTTTGTTGTTTATCCAAGCAAGTCCAAGAAATCTTCACGAACTCTCCAACAAGCAAGACAAGAAAACAAGATATGCAATATATATTCAACTTATGCAAACCCTATGGTTAGATCTGAAAATAAATTGTTAGGAGCAATAATAACCAGCAAATAATCCAAATGATAACTCACATCATGCATTGAACCATGTAAAAAATAAGTGCAAGCTCATCATTAAATGCCCTTTTTTAATTTTGATTTTTGACGTAGTCAACAAGATTGGACTTATATTCCATGAATTCAGATCCCAAACCCTAAATATAGAAAACAGACCCCTATTAAAAAATAGAGAAATTTCCAAAAATGTCAGAATTTTAAAAAGATCTTTTCATTTGTGCCCTAGGGATCCATTTTCCCAAAATAGACTAGTTTTCATAAATCGACCAAATGAGCTATGATATTTCATCCAAATTTAAAAATCAAAGAATGGGTCCCCTGTAGAATTTAAATACCTTTTCGAAAATGTAAAAATTTCTAAAAAATTTGATGATTTGTGCCACAAAATAAGGTTTTATGAAAAGTAAAGAAAAAATTATAAAATATTCAAAATACCTCAGAAAATTCTAAATTTTTTACTGCAGCTTTTTTGATATGTCACCAACCTACAAACAAAAATTCAAACCGTAACTCCAAGCCATTTAGGAGATATGATCAAATCTTTGAAAATCTAGGGTTTTCATCTCCAAGCAAATCTGCACAAGGGTTAGGCTTGAAAAACTTTAATAAAATATCCATGTAAAGATTAGAAAATCTGAAAATTAGATAAAATGAAAGAAAATAAGGAGCATCATGCCCCATGGTGGGCACCAAAAATGTGTGATGAAAATGTGTCACACTTCTATGAATCATTCCATCCAAGGTTGCTCAAGAATGAGGCCTCAAATATCGACTCATAGCTCCCTATTCATGGAGTTCAAAGGTTTGTGATGAAGGCCCTCATATTGACCTAGTTGTGCCCATGCAAGTAGACCATGAAATGAGAGATTCAATGCATAAAAATGAGATCTACTCTATATGATAACAATGCATGAAAGAAAATTAATCTAAATGATAACAATGCATGATTAATCTATGAAAGGAAATATGAAAATCTAATCTAATATCAAAATAAACATGAATTTAATCTACATGAAGAGCCATGGATGCAAGAAGAAGAAGACAAGAAGAGAGAAGTTCCAATATCCAAACTCAAGTCCTCAAATCCTCCTCCAAAATTGCTCTCCAAACCTGTAGCATAACAATACTATAATTGTGGATGATCTCTAAATGAGAATGAGAGATTTCCTTATATAGGAAAGTGAATGGTTGAGATTAAGAGGAAAAAAGAATTCATCAATGGTTGAGATTAAGAGGCAAAAACCCACCACTTAGGGAGATGTGATGAAAAAGGGATTTTAATTTAATTTAATTTAATTTACTACTTTTTTCAACAAATAAAGTGCTTTAAATGGGGATTTTTATTTATTTAATTAAAAGAGAGGTTTTTCTTCAATTAAATAAATTAGAAGAATTTTATTTAATTAAATGGGGGGAAATTGAATTTAATTAAATAAGAGGAATTTTATTTAATTAAAAGGGAGAAATTTACTTTAATTAAATAAGATAAATTTTATT
>MU223318.1:287166-305593 GCA_018584345.1 Thuja plicata | reverse complement strand
AAGATCAAAATCAGATCATTGTGTTTATTTCAGAGTTGAAAATGATTGCCTTCTTATTGTTGCATTATATGTTGATGATATGTTGCTATTTGGGAAGGGTAAGGGTATGATTTCTAATTTTAAATCTTAGTTGTCAGCACAGTTTGAGATGAAAGATCTTGGGGCAGAAAGGTACATCTTGGGTATGGAAATCAGTAGAGAGAGGTCTAACAGAAAACTTTGGTTAAGTCAGAGTAAGTATGTGAAGTCTGTGTTGGATAGGTTCAACATGGTAGATTGTAGACCATTATGTGTTCCTATTTTAGTGGGAACAAAGTTATCTGTAGATGATTTTCCAAAATCTCCTAGTGAGGTGGAGGACATGAGTATAGTACCTTATGCTAGTGCAGTTGGCAGTCTTATGTATGCTATGGTCTGTACTAGACTAGACATTGCCCAAGCAGTGGGAGTCCTGAATTGGTTTATGGCTAACCCTGGACGGGTACGTTGGGATGCAGTTAAGCGAGTATTCAAATATTTGAAGGGTACATCAGATTACTCCATATGTTACCATGGTAACTCTTCTGGATCTCCGCATTCAGTTTGTATTCATGGGGTTTGTGGATTCAGATTGGGCAGGTGATATTAATAGCAGGAGATCCACCAGTGCTTATGTGTTCACTATGTTTGGTGGTACCATCAGTTGGATGAGTAAGCGACAACCTATGGTTGCTTTGTCCACTATAGAAGCTGAGTACATGGCTTCTACTCATGCTTGTAAGGAAGTCATTTAGCTTAGGAGATTGTGTTTAGATGTTGGTGTTAATGCAGAACATATTACTATTTTGTGTGACAGTTAGAGCACTATTTTCCTTGCGAAGAATACAACTTTCCATGCCAGAATGAAGCACATTGATGTGCAGTTTCACTTTGTGAGAGATATGGTGGAAGATGGAAAGGTAAATTTGGAGAAGGTAGATATAGTGAAGAATGTTGCAGATGCATTAACGAAACCAGTGGGCACTGTGAATTTTAGATGGTCTTTAGAGTCTATGGGCCTTTTGGCCTACAGCGGTTAATTCTTGTTATGTTCCTATTGCTCTTACAAGGTGTTTGACAAGTGGGAGAATGTTAGGAATAAGGTGTCTCAACCTTGGATAATTCCTATTCTTATTATTTATTTTGTAAAATGTATTTTCTTGCAAATAATGTAATTAAGTGTGAGTGTACATGTCTAGTTGGCATGTTGATGTGTCACTCCACTTGATGTGTTGGCATCTTGAATTGTGTGTAAGGAGATCATGGCTGAAACGGTTATGATGGACTCCTATGACACGTAAGAGCTATTTCTAAGAGATTTCAATGATAGGTGAAGACATGCAAGACATGTGGCAACTGATAAAGTTGAGTACTTTACACTCTTCCACAATCGTGGAAATTTTTTTTAGGGTTCCTATTTTCTCGGAGAATGGTAAAACCCTAATATGGCTATCCTTGGAAGTTTCCCTAAAAAGGAAAGAGCATGATATAAGTGTTTTTTAGGGTTACAGGAAAGGATACAAAAAGAGTGTATTGTTGGTATGATCTGGTGCTACTGCATTTGTCTTAGAGTGTCGATTGTCTCCTGAAAGAACTTGCATTGCAAGTGTGTTGTAACCATTGTGTTGAAGATAATACATTGTGCAGGTTTTGGAGTGTTGGTGTTTTTTACCGAAAGGTTTTCCCCAGGGTAAATCATTGTGTTATTCTCTATTTTCTGTATGCATGGTATGTGACTGCAATATCATTGTTAAATTAGTTAACGAATCTGAAATTGTAAGGATTTAAAAAAATTTACACAATACTTTCCTATAGAGATTAGTGTAGGAAGCTGTTTCCGCACTTGAGTTTCCTTACATTCCTTGACCCTTGGTCTTTCTGTGAAACATGGTTGAGAGATCCTGCATAATCAGTCATGACTCTATGTACACTTTCAATAACCCAAAATTTTTCCCAGCAAACTTCTCAATTTTCCATTTGTCTGCTTCATCCACGACTCTGAGAAATATTCATCAATTTCCAAAAAATGAAAACAAGCTTTCACAACTCTGATACCAATTGTTGAGGTTAATGAAAGATACAAATTTGAAGTAAAAAGAATAAATGAGACATAATACACACACAAAGAGAAAAAAAAATATTTATAGTGGTTCATCCAAAAGGACTACATCCCATCTACAAGAAAGGAAATCACTTTTATTCTGACTTTTACAGCATACAACAATGCACAACAACTCTATTACATATATTACCTCTCTATGCAACAAGTAATGCCAATCTATACCTCTAACTATCACAACAAGAAGAGGGAATAAGAATCAATTCTGAAAAGAAATCCAACAATCATCAGTTACATGATGATTGGGTTTCAGACTATGTCAGAACCATTGCATGCACATCATGGATTTGTTGAAAGACTTTATAAACATTCTTGTGAATGCAATTGGCAGGTGTAAAGCCAAATCCCAGCAACCTTAATTATCATCCTGACTACCAAAATGTGAATAAATGCTTTGGTGAGAGTGCTCATGAGTTGTTTGACAAAATGTCTGCAGCCATATGAAATAGGAGTGCTAATTGTTTGATGAAATTTGTCAAAGAATGGAAGTCTCACTAAATGGAAGTGCCTACAACAACAAAATACCAAAGATTCTATCATTTTATTAGATGATAAAGTTAGAAATACCACTGGTTACATGCATACAAATGTGAAATGCTTTGAGTGGTGCATGGACATTCCCCAAAGCATAGTGAATATAGTCTAACAAAATGCACTAATTGAAAGTTCTCTACAAGGAGAACTCATTGAAAATACATTAGGAACTCTAAGGAAAGGGATACTCACATTACATGTTTGATAAAATAATTGAGATGTATATTAGTGCATTAATGAAATAAATGCAGGATATGCACAAATCATCCTTTGAAGAAAAGCTCTCAAAAATGGATCTACTGAGGAAATTTTTGAATATTTGATGCAATAAAGCACTCCAAACCTAGTGATCAGCTTGAAGACACAATGAACGTTACTATTTTAATGCCAGTAAATTCAGAAGGAGGTGATTTCCTAATTTTATAAAAGAAAGGAAGGTTGTGAGTTTTATATAAGTGGAAAGTGAGAGTGTAAAAAACTATTTTTCATTTTTGGAACTTTTTATCCATAATCAGAAGAAAGATGAAGTGCAATTTCCAGGGGAGGGACCCTATTTTTATCCTTAAATGCACACTTCTAGAAATAGAAGATACAAAACTTGTTGATGTTAATATCAATAACTTTTGAAAAGATATGAGAAAGGAGAATAAGACACCTTTGGCTCAACAAGTATTAGATAGTGAGATAGCATAAGTAGTTGGTCACTCATTAGTAGTTCGTGCTATCTATAACTAATTCTTGAATGCATGACGGCATATAATCTAGACACTAGGGAAGTTAGGACAATGAAAGGAAACATAATAGTAAGACTCGATCCCATATCCATTGCAATCTCTTTTAGATTTCCAATCAGAGATAATTTTTAGACATCACCAAGGAGACTATTGAATCTTACTTTGATCATAACAGAAATAAACTCCTAAATACCATGGATAAGATTTGGTTGGTATCCCCAAGGAAAGGTCAATCTATGTTTCCTAAGACACTCCATAGGTCAGTCTTCATTGAAGACATTTTATATGGTAATCCATCTAAATATGTTGATTGGAAATGAAAACTCTATTTTTTTCCAAGAATGGGTGTTCTTGTATATTAATACAATAACCATTGGGAGACAATTTATAGATTGGGGGGAGATTATTAGTAATAGCCTCCATAATCAGTTAATTCAATTTGAGCTCAATTAGGGATTTAACGTGTCTTCATACCTCATGTATTCCATTTCAAGCATGAAAGATTATTAACCTCAGTTGCAATTGAATAAGATCTATGTGCATTTTTGTAGAGTTAATGATGCATTCGCAATGCTCATAATCAGAGAGTTCGAAGGAAACATTGGACTTAGAATGTCACCTAAAGGAACTACCCTTGTTTGAAAATATGGGAGTTATTTCATACAATTTCCTCACTTCACTTATATCTACATTGGAGTCTTTGATGATTTTCCATTTATGCTGCCCCGTTTAGTAGATGATATAAACTTGTACTGACGAAACTTTGAAGGAAGATCAGTCAAGTTAATAAGAAATTTTAGAATAAGAGACTAGATCTTATCCCATTAAAAATTGACATAGGTCATTAAAAAACAATAATTCTTCATCAAATGCATAAAATATAGAAAGGTCTATTGTCAAGATCACTCTCTATTTCTATGTTTAAAGGTTTCGATTTGACAATAAGGGATACATCAAGAACAATTTAGAAGTCATACCATGATATCTTCACTTCCCGATAATGGAAGACTTTTGGGAATATTTTGAATAAGCATTTGAAATAATAAGAAATAATTGGATGAGATTTGAATTCAAGTAATTCATTGATTTCAAATTAGGATGCGATATAATGGTATACAAGAAGATAAATCAGATTTTATTTATAATTTCTACTTCAAGAGGATCCAATTATTTCCATTACCCTACATTAACTAATCTCTTCAAGAATTCAAAAATTTGAAAGAAAGAACCTTCTATGTTATAGAAAGGACATAAAGATCTGGCTAAGGAGAAAATTTAGTGAAGCCACAACCACTAAATCAGTAGGTTAATGTAGGTCAATCATGGATTTGTCTTCACCCAAGTCTAACCAGGAACCTACAAAGCATGACACAATGTTGGAGTAATGTACTCGGTACACCTATCTTCAATTTTCAGGATGTCATCCCCAAGGACCCATTTCAGAGTTTCTAGGATGAATTTATCATCTAGATTCATCAGCCTACTCAACCCATTATGTGGTACCTAACCTAGGAAATAATTCAAAGATTTTGTTGTGGTAAGACTCATTGAAGTATCCATAGCTAAGTTGAGATACAATTTTAAACACTGTCATGAACCCTTGTGCAAAAATCCAAAATTAAAATATTTTTCTCAATGGTGATAGTCTCATTTATAGCCAAACAAGGGATGCCTTCATGAGATTGTATTGAATGAAGCTAACAGGTTTTCTTAAGAATCATATGTCATTGTACTAAAGTTATTTTTCCAACTCCATCATTCCCTATGTCAACAACCACCTCACATTATTTTGTTGCTTGTCAACATGGACAAAAAAGGTTTTCTACACCTAGATTCACTAAATAAATTAGTGCATTTATTTCATTTTTTATTACATATGGTTTTGATTTTTATTTTTTCCCTTGCCATATAGTATAAACCATGCATGTGTTTCTAGGATTCCTCTGCTTCAACACTTCTTTTATGTTTCTTTGTATTTTCAATCTCCTTTAGTTGTAGAATACACATAAGACTATATCTTGAAATAATTTTAAATGGAGTTACTACAGAAATTTAGCCATATTGCTAGAGTCACTACAAAGATAGCATAGAACAAAATTGATTTGCATAAAGAATCTCTAAAAACTCGTCTGCCACTACATTTTCCCAATGTCCTTTTTTTGGGACCATCAATTTTTTACTTGATTTATTCCTACCTGGGACCCCCTCATTTTGACTTCTTCTTAATATGTTGATTACAAATCACGTCTTAAATTATCCCTATGAAGTGTGGTCAAGCATCAACCTATATAGTCTTCGTAATCTCATTGAATCCCAACTATTATTCTGATGGAATTCTCCTCACTCCTCTATTGAACTAACCACTCTAAAGTTCCTTTTTATCTAATAGTTCTAGATAATAAATATTGGTGCCACAATCTAAATAAGTTGTAGACTCAAAAAAATGGCTTTCATAGATCAAGTATCTTGAAGTCTTGTCACGTCCAAGCTTGGATTAATCTTTTGAAGGGAAAATTTTTCCCCAATATGGCACTAACTTTATGAAGATTCCTTAGAGTGAAATAAAGAATGGTTGTTTATTTCCTCTTAATTTTTAGACAAAATTCAGTGAAATGTACCAATATTTCTTATCTTTTGAAGTCTCTCCCAGTCTAAAGAATGTTAATTTTACAAAATTCATAAAAATAAATTCATGTTTAGAAAAAAAAAAAAATTATGTCAATTGTTCAATCACGTTTCATCTACTATGATTCGCCATTGATATGATCTTTCCAACTTATTTGTCTTATTTTATCACTCCCTCTATACAACACTTCTCAAGCATTACTTCGATATACCCAAATTTATACTTCATCTTCTTAACAATTAATTTAGGCTACTTCCAATTTATAATGTTACCATTCACTATGGGGTATTCCTTTAGCAAACTAACTAGCACACCTTCAAAGTGTTGTATAAATATAATGTAGAGAGGATGATCGATGGTAGCATTATTGTCTAGCCATTCACCCCTCTAGAATCTTACCTTTTCTCCTCGAACCAACCTCAAGCTCATGTCACTAATAAGAAAGTGAAAACAAGACTTGATAAATTTATAAATGTTATAACCTTTGTAAAACTCATATGAGAACACATTTTCCACTTTTCATTGTAGATTTTTATCTTTAAGAATCTTACTCCAAAGTTTTCCCTCATTTATTTAAATCCTCCAAACCAATTTATTACACAAAGCCATGTTCCTGTCTTTTCTTTTTCTGATGCCTAAAACACATTGGGAAATATTTTTTCACATATCATCTTATTTCTATAGGTTATACTTCAACATTTCTTGTAAATCCCTCCATAATAAGCTTTTCTTCACTACCTCCAAATACTTGGCAACATTATTAGAAAGTAAGGAAACTGGGCAGAGTGTAAATAGTCATATCCATCAGGGTGATCCTTGATTAGGGAAATACTACCTAGCAAGGAAATACCTTTGCCTTTCCATTACACTAACATATCTCTAACCTTATTCGTTACATTGGTCGAATGTGCCTTCGATATTTTTTTTATCAATTAAAGGTATCCGCAAGCACTTACTTGGGATGCATTCATCTCCTATTTAAGGAATCTCTTGATCTCCCATCTATCTAAACACCCTTCCTTTAATACTAAACTTATATTTATTCATGTTTTCCCCATGATGACCTCATACTTTCTCAACACCTTATTTAAATGTTTTATCTCCTTAGCCTTATCATCTACATACAAAAGAGTGTCATCCATAAATTGTCAATGAGAGATATTACTTATACCTTTTAATATGTTTAAACCATTTAATTTTCTATCTAGTATCCTTATTCAAATTTCTACTAGAAAATATGACATAAATTAATAAAATAAGAGACGATCATGTGTTCCCTTAGCGCATTCCCCACTTTCCATTAAACATTTAGTAGGGATACAACTTACTAGAATAACATAAGAGGGTTTTGAAATGTAGTTGCATACCCATCGACGCCAATATTCACAAAAACAAGAATTTTTGTTGATAATAATTAGGGTATCCCATGGAACCCTTTTATAATATTTATTTATATCTAGTTTGATGATAATCCCATCTCTTTTCTTCCTTTGTACTAAGTGTTTAGCCTCATGGGTTATAATAATACCATCTAGTGTCTACCTATCCTTAAGGAACCTACTATGTTCTTGAGAGATAATATTCTTTAATCGCTTCCTTAGCCTAGAGGCCATAGCTTTGGTGATGACTTTTTATATTAGATTACATAGCATAATGGGTCTGAATGGAGAAAAGTTTTTGTGTCCTCAAATTTGGGAATCAAGAATAAGAAGTTCAAATCATAGGACTTTAAAACCAATCTTCACACCCTACACTCCTTGGTAGCCATCTAAACGTCACCTTCTGCAAGTTCCTAATATATTTTTAAAAAATTCTTTGAATCCATGAAAATGTGGAGCCTTTGTAGTACCTAATGCAAAATAGACAAGCTCAATCTCCTCTGTGGAAAATGGAGACAAAAATGATATTATTTCATGTTCCTAAGATAAGGTAGGGAATGCAATCTATTATTTTATGTTTAGTAAAGATGTCAAACTGAATAAGGGAAAACAAGAGATTCTAAGAGTATCTTAATACTTCATGTCTAGTGGCATCAATATATTTAAGTAAAAATTATCAAAGCTACTAATACTCAAAATCAATCTTTTTGCCTCATGATTTTATAAGAAAATGAAAAAATCAGGTATTTCAATCACCTTGCTTAATCCATTTGACCCTATATTTTTATGAAAAAAGGTCTCTTTCATTCTCAGTACACTATCCTAGTCATGTATCAATTTAAAACCCTTCTCCATAATTTAAAACATATAACCAAACCTAAATTTATTACTTTTAGAATCTTTCAGTTTATCTTCAACATTACGTTTGTTGAAAATCAAGTTACCCATGTCCTTATCCAAGACTATTGTATTTCCTTTCACCTCCAAAAATGTCCTCTCTATTAAAAACCTCATGCATCCTGTCACCATAGTATTCTAACAATAACTACCCAAATTATCAAAATTATGTTGTCGATATGAGAATTTGTCTACCTTAAAATTTATTCCCTTGAAATTATTAATTGAGTCAAAGATCAAAAAATAGAAAAATAGTTAGAGCCCCTAAACTATGAAATATCTAGGAAGAACCCACCTTGTTATATAAAGAAATCAAAGTTAAGGAAGAATCTATCTAAAATCCAATGAATATTTTTCTCATCTATGTTAGTAATAACATAGAGGGCGGGGGGTGAATCAGTGGCCTCAAAAATTAATCCTTAAATCAACCCTTTAAAATTATAACCACAAATTATATCTCAAGTTATCTTCTGTCCTACAAGATGAATGCCATGAAATACTTATAGCAACTTACTACTTTATAGATTGCTTTGCTAAACCTTCTTTTGTATATTTACTGATAATCAGTCATCTATTTACCAAAATATAGTAAATATGCAGAGTATACCGATAAATCTAGAATTAACTATGTAAGATACAAAATAGTAAAGAAATGAATCATACACACATAACACATGGATTTTTAACGTGGATATCCTATTAAGGAAAAAACCACTGGGACCGATACCCCAAATTTTCACTCTTCTAAAGTGAGCCATGTTAAGAGCCAACCATGTGAAAGGTTACAAACACACTGTTATGTGTGACCTTGTTAGAGGATTTAGAAATAGTTTGTCAAATAGTATCTGGCATCTAATGCTACCATCCTTGATCAAACTCTCTTGGCCTTTCAATAGGTATCGGGCATATCCAATACTACTTTTGTGATCAAACTCTTTGATACTCGTTGGGATGTATATCAATTGAAAAATACTTTTAAGTCCTGCTTAGTTAAGAGGCTTATATGCTTCAATGGTTAAACTGAAACACTAATGATTTTTTCATACATACAACTCAATTTCATATTTTTAGATCTATTGTAGGTCCATTACTTCACTGATTAATATAATCCAATATATACCTTTGCTCCACACTTGTTCTTCTCTGTGATGCTTGTCTCACTATTCGTTAATGTCTGCAAAATCTAGCTCTTCCTTTAGCTTGTTGATTAGGACTGAAATGAAGACTTTCTTCTCCTTTAGATTTTCTTGAGCATCTTTCCTCTTCTCTTGTTCACCCCACACACACAATTCGCAATGAATTGAGTTTGTCTCTTATAGACATGATTTCATCTTTTCTAGGATTTCTTGATCTTGGTGTGTTCAACAATATTTTCCAACATATTTAAAGAAAATCTCGAGTCTGATCTCATATAGATCTTCTTGCTAACTGGACAAAGAAGCTTTAATTCAATTACTTATCTCTGGCTTTATCTAGATGATTAAAATAATGGTAAGTATTCGTTAACTCTATATTTAGCTTCTTGATAGCTAAGCATTTTTGTCATTTTTAGGACTCTCTGTAATGTCGGTCAACACTTTAGTTTGTCATCTATGATGATTGACTAATCCATTGGTGGGACTTTAGTTGTCATCAGGATCTCTGTCCTTGTCTTTTCCGTCGGGCAACACCAAAATTATGTCCATCGGGTTACTCTATGTTTTGCTTGTCGGGCAACATTGTAACTCTGCTCGTCAGTAATGCTATGCATTTTTTTGTCAGGCAACACTATGACTTAGTTATTTTACTCTGACCATCGGGTGCACTGCATCAGTGTATGTAGTCACTTATTGAATACTTGACTTATATGCATTACTTATAGCATACCCTTTGATTCATCGGTTCTTTGAAGTCTTTGGTAGTATTACAATGACCATACATATTATATCAACTTGACATCAATGAAAATACAATACATTAACTGATTTAATGCCTTGCATGATCATCATCTTAACATCTTCAAACATTCAATCAGTTACATGTCATCAATCTCTCCCTTTGGCATTGATGGAAACATACTACATTATTATACTATACTATTGCTAATACAATATGAAATTATAGTTTCATCAAGCTTTTCTAATTTAAATTATTACAAATGTTTGTCTATCAGTAAGATTAAATAGCTTTGATTTGATTCTTGCAGCTTTCTTTCTTTCTTTAATTGCTTCTCTGGATGGATGTAGAATCTTTCTTTCTCTGATGTGATGTGTTCTCCTTCTGTGTCAAACTCTCTCCCTTTGACTGTTCTCCTTTCTTTTGATGTTTTCTCTCCCTTTCTATTTTCTCTCCCTGAGATGATAATGGATATAATCTCTCCTTTTTTCAGTATGATAATGAGATATTTCTCTGCCTTTGACATTCATGCCAAACATCTTATTTTTTCAAACAAGCTTTTGACAGTTATGTCAAGTGGATCCTTTCTATCCATAATATATTCCTTGGATTTCCCAATTCATCTATAATACCTTTGTTGCTTGGATTAGATAAATACCTTGTTGTGTATTGATTTATCTTTGAAGTCCATCTCTCTGCTTGCATCAACATGAATGATATTCTTATAATATGTAGATTGATGCAGCCTTCTAATCAACTTAATAACTAGTAGACAAGGGTCTGACCCCTAGTCTCTTTCTTAAGTACACAAATACATCCTTGGGCAGTGGCTTGGTGAAGATATCGGCCAATTGTTCTTTTGATTGCACATACTCAAGTATCATCTCCTTTTCCTGAACTTGTTCTCTTAAATAATGATACTTGATGGAAATATGCTTTGTTTTAGCATGCATGATTGGATTTTTTGAAATATTTATTGTACTGGTATTATCACAATAGATAACTACTGGTTCTAAAATTTTCATATACATACCTTCCAGTAACTATTTGATCCATGTAATATTTGAGCAGTTTGCAATAGAAGCAACATACTATGCCTCTGCAATAGATTGTGAGATGCATCCTTGTTTCTTAGTGATCCATGTGACAAGTCTGCCACCCATGAAGAATGCTCCTCTCATTGTGCTCTTTCGGTCACAAAGATTTATAGCCCAATCAGCATCAGTAAAGACCTTAAGTTAAAATTTTCCCTCTCTTCTATACCATAAGCCATATTCCTCAATATTTTTTAGATATCTTAGAGTTCTTTTCATAGGATTCATATGTGATTCCCTGGGATTAGCAGAGAATCTAGAAACTATTCCTACTACATGTGCAATATCTGGTCTGGTATGTACAACATACATGAGTTTTCCAATCATTAATCTGTACAAAGTCTGATTTACCTCTGATGATTTGTCCTCCTTTTCCAGCTTACATCTAGTTGCCATCGGTGTTCCAACTGGTTTGGACTCTTCCATCTTGAATATTTTTTCAATACTTCTTTGATGTACTTGGATTGTGTAATGAAAATACCTTCATCTTGTTGCATGATCTGTAGACCAAGAAATAACTTGATCTCTCCAAACATAGACATCTCAAATTCTTTGCTCATCTCATTTTAAAATGATTTGCATAGAATATCATTGCCTCCAAATATGATGTCATCAACAAATATTTCAACAATCAAAATGTTAGCATCAGTATCTTCCATCAAATAAAGATTACTATTTTTACTAGTTCTTACAAATCCAATACTTATAAGATAGGAATGAATTCTTTCATATCAGGCTTGGGGTTCTTGTTTCATTCCATACAAGGCTTTGTGAAGTCTACATACCATATCCCTTTTGTCTGGATCAACAAACCCTTCTGGTTGTTCAATGTATACCTCTTCTTCAAGTATTCCATTCAGGAATGCAGACTTGACATCCATTTGATATACCTTGAATCCTTTCTATGCACCATAAGAAAGTAATATTCTTAATCCTTCTAGCCTAGAAATAGGTGCAAAGGTTTCTCCATAGTCAATTCCTTCTTCTTATGCATACCCCTTGCATACTAGTCTTGCTTTATTTCTTGTGACTTCTCCATTCTCATTCAGCTTACTCTTGAATATCCATTTTCTACCAATGACATTCTTGTCATCTCGTCTTGGTACAAGTGTCCATGTGTTATTTTTCTCTATCTGTTCAATCTCTTCATTCATAGCACTTATCCATTCATCATTATCTAGTGCAGAATTGACAGATTTAGGTTCATACTCACAAATAAGACATCTTGTATTTAAAGACTTACTTCTAGTTCTCATACCAACCTTTTTATCTCCTATGATCTCATCATGTGGATGGTTCCTTCTGATATATCTTGCAAGTACAGGTTCAGCTCTTTTTCTATCAAGCTTGAGCATAATTTTGTTCTTCATTTTGTTCTCCATCACTTTCTGCATCATCTTGAGCAATATTCTGATCATCGGTATTTGTAGCCTGATGCTCGGGTGCAATGATCTATTGCTTGAGAGCTCTAAATTATTGGTAGGGTAGAGTGTCAGGTTCCTCATTATAGGTAAACTTATTGTATTCCTTTGGTTCTTTAGTGCTTTCCTTTTTATCTTCTCTGCAAATTCATCTATCTTTACATTTGCACTTTCAATAATTTTGTTAGAGGCCTTGTTTAGACATTTATAAGCCTTGCTCTTGGTAGAATACCCTAGAAATATTCCTTCATCACTCTTGGAGTCAAGTTTTCCATTTCTATCATCTTTTAAGATATAAAATTGACTACCAAAAATTTTGAAATAACTTACATTGGGTGTGTATCCATACCATAGCTCATAAGGTGTCTTTTTGGTGTCTTTCTTTAATTGTACTCTGTTTAATGAGTAAACAGAAGTACTGATAGCTTCCCTCTAGAATATTTGGATGATTCCTTTCTCTATCATCAGTGTCCTTGCACAGTCAACTATGGATATGTTCCTTCTTTCATAAATTCCATTCTACTGTGGTGTTCTTGGTGCAGAGACCTGTCTTTTGATTGCATGCTCATTACAAAAGTTAGTGAATTCATCTGAAATAAATTCCCCTCCTCTATCTTACCTTAAGCTTTTTAACTCCTTGCCACTATGTTTCTCAACCAATTATTTGTATCATTTAAACATCTTAAATGCTTCTGATTTATCTTTTAGAAACATGACTGTCATCATTCTAGAGTAATCATCAACAAAGAGAATAAAATATCTATCTCCATAATAAATCTTTGTCCTCATAGGTCCACATAAATAAGTATGGACTAATTCTAGAATTACATCAGATGTATGGGTTTTGCTTTTGAAACTAGACTTTGTCATTTTACCTTTTTGACAATTCTTACACATGATGTTGTCAAGCTTGGTCATTGTTAGTAAGCCTTTGACATTTCTCTTTTTGCTAATCTTTATCATGTTGTCAAAGTTCACAGGACACAATATTATGTGCCACAGCCATATGTCTTCATTTGTAGCAATCAAACAAGTGGATTTAGTACCATTCAGATAAGATAAGTTACCTTTTGTCTTCTCACTGGTACCAATCAGATCTCCTAATTTATTGAAGATCTTTGTCTTCTTATTTTCCAATGCTACTCCATGACCTGAATTACTCAATTGAGAAACATTCAATAGATTACAATTCAATCCATTTACCCAATAAGCATTTTCACATTTTATCAAGGTATTCAACATTATTGTTCCTCTACCTTCAACTGGAGAAGGCGTCTCATTACCCATTCTTACTGAACCACCTTTATAGTATTCAAAAGTCTCAAAAATTTTCTTATCACCGGTCATATGGTGAGTGCAGCCACTATCTATGATCCAAACATGATTTTTTCTAACCTTAGATATGAGATTTGTTTCTACATACCTTTCTTTATCATCATCAAAATCATCCTTTACAACCACAAACACCATCTCAATGTCTTCATCAGAATTGGTGTCAGTATCATCATCTTTGCATTTTTCTAGGTAATTGGCCTTCTTTCCTTTGTCTTTATACTCTCAAGTATCTCTTCTTTCTGATTGTCAATAGCTTCTGTAATCACCTTTGTCAGACTTCTTTTCAAATGATCTGTCATTACTTCTGTCATCTTTTCTTCTGCTAGTATATCTTGCAGCAAAGTGTCCAATCTCTTTGTAATTAAAACAAACAAGTGGTAATTTACCTTTGTATTTATTTTTGCCTCTCAGCATTCTTCTATCTATAAGTGCCTCAATTTGATCAAGGCCATCTTCTTCACTTTCACTATCACTATCTTTTCTCATAGTGTTTTTATGACTTGATTTACTTATTCTCATAGAATTTTTGAATGTGGACTCTGTGTTTGGTAGGACACTATTATCAAAGTTATTCATCTCAAATGAAATCAGTCTCCAAATCAAATTGTCTAGAGTAACATTTCTATTTGCTACTTCTCTCATTTCTTGAATGGCAAACACTCTAATAGCATAATTAAGTAGTAAGGCTCTTAGAATTTTACTTACCACTATATCTTCTTCTAGTACACCCCAACTCCTCAGATAGAATTGACTACCTCTTTTATTCTTGTGCTGTACTGAGTGATGTTTTCACCTTCTTTCATTTTGAGATCATTAAACTTTCCTCTAAGGCTTTTTGCCTTGTCTCTCAAAACATTTTTGTCACCACCATGTACAAGTATTAATTTGTCCCACGTCTACTTTGAAGTCTTGCAAGATTTGACATCTTCAAATTCAACATCAGAGAGTGAGGAAGCAAGCTCTATCGTCATGTAATTGTGTTCATGCTTCTCTCTCATTTGTTCAACTATTGGTGCTCCTGTGGGAAACACATATTCAGTTTCTAAGTATTGAGTAACATCATTACCAATACCTGATAAGTGGAGTCTTATTCTGTTCTTCCATGAAGCAAAATTATCTTTGTTTGACTTGGCCACATCTCCTTTGTTCATCTTGTGATCTTTAGCTTAAGTCTTGAAACCTTCCTTTCTAAGCACACAAGCTCTGATACCAATTGTTAGTAATAACTGAGAGGGTGGTGAAATAGTGGCCTCAAAAATTGATCCTTAAATCAACCCTTTAAACTTATAACCACAAATTATATCTCATGTTATCTTTTTTCCTACAAGATGAATGCCATGAAATACTTATATCAATTTACTACTTGTCGGATTTCTTTGCTAAACATTCTTCTGTATGTTTACTAATAAGCAGTCATCTATTTACCAAAATACAGTAAATATGCAGAGTATACCGATAAATCTAGAATTAACTATGTAAGATACAAAACAATAAAGAAATGAATCATACACACATAACACATGGATTTTTAATATAAAAAATCACTGGGACCGGTACCCCAAATTTTTACTCTTCTCAAGTGAGCCATGTTAAGAGCCAACCCTGTTAAAGGTTACAAACAAAATGTTGGGAGTAACCTTCTTAGAGGATTTAGAAATAGTTTGTCAACTAGTATCTAGCACCTAATTCTACCATCCTTGATCAAACTCTCTTGGCCTGTCAATAGGTATCGGCATATCCAATGCTACTTTTGTGATCAAACATTTTGATACTCCTTAGGATGTATCTCAATTGAAAAAGAATTTTAAGTCATGCTCGGTTAAGAGGCTTATATGCTTCAATGGTTAAACTAAAACACTAATGATCTATTAATATATACAACTCAATTGCAGATTTTTAGATCTATTGTAGGTACATTACTTCACTAATCAATATAATCAGATATATACCTTTTCTCCACACTTGTTCTTGTTTGTGATTCTTGTCTCACTATTTTTCGATGTCTTTAGAATCTAGCTCTTCCTTTAGCTTGTTGATCAGGACTGAAATGAAGACTTTCTTCTAAATTAGATTTTCTTTAGAATACTTCCTCTTCTCTTGTTCACCCCACACACACAATTCGTAATGAATTGAGTTTGTCTCTTATAGACATGATTTCATCTTTTCTAGGATTTCTTGATCTTGGCGTGTTCAACAATCTTTGCCAACACATTTAAAGAAAATCTCCAGTGTGATCTCATAGAGATATTCTTTCCAACTAGACAAAGCAACTTTAAATCAATTACTTATCTCCAGCTTTATCTAGATGATTAAAACAGTGATAAGTATCTGTTAACTCTATATTTAGTTTCTTGACAGCTAAGCATTTTTGTCTTTTTCTGAACTCTCTATTCTATCGGTCAACACTTCAGTTTGTCATCGGTGATGACTGATTGTTCTGTTGGTGTGACTTCAGTTGTCATCAAGATCTTCGTCCTTGTCTTTTCCGTTGGGTAACACCAGAATTTTGTCTGTCTGGTTACTCTGTGTTTCGCTCATTGGGCAACACTGTAACTCTGCTCGTTAGTAATGTTGTGCATTTGTTCATCATGCAACATTGTGACTTAGTTATTTTACTCTAATTGTCAGGTGCACTCCATCGGTGTATGTAGTCACTTAGTGAATACTTGACTTATATGCATTACATATAGCATAGCCTTTGATTCATCATTTATTTGAAGTCTTTGGCAGTATTACAATGATGATACAGATTATATCAAGTTGACATCAATGACAATATAATACATTAACTGATTTAATGCCTTGCATGATCATCAACTTAACATCTTCAAACATTCAATCAGTTACATGTCATCAATCTAGATTTTCTTTTTCTCTAAGTGAACCAGCTTGATTTAGGTCTAATATAATTAAAAAAAAATATTTAATTGCAGCATCTCTTTGAATATATATATATATATATATATATATATATATATATATATATATATATATATATGTATGTATGAGGGGCCAAACTATGCCCTTAAGTGGCAATGAAAAATCAGAAAATCAGGGTTAGTAAAATTGATGTGAAAAATTGAACTAGCTATCAACCTAATATCAAAAAGTTGTAAAAATAAAATATGTAGGAAATTGAATGTAGTTTCTAAACTACTAGGCCTTTTCTGAAAAAAAGTTAATATGATTGGTGAAAAGTATAAATTTCAATGCAGCAGTACAAAAATTTCAGGAAAAAAAAAAGAAGTAAGTGTATGTCTAACCACCATAATCATAATCAAATGATAATATTTTTTTATAAGATTTTATATATAAGTAGTAGACTCCTGCCCGGATGTGACACATATTTTTTTGTAATTTTATTCCAAAAAAATAATTAATTATGAATTATCTTCTACAACATTTTCAGAATAAAAAAAACCTATGTCTGACCACCTTAACTCATTGAAAACTTTACCAAATTCAAAAAAATAAAAAAATTTCTTATAGTAGGCGAAGCATAGAATGTGATGCATTTTTTGGATTTCAAAAATATTATACCGTCTGAAATTTATAGCCATTTATCAATCAGTATATAAATCAACACTTTAGAGGTAACTCAATTGGAAAATAACTAATAATTACTTACCGAATTCAAAATTTCACAGAAATTATATCGATAGAAAGCTAATCATCTCCTTAAGATATCCTTTTCATTTCATCAAATTCGGGTAAAAAAAAAGTCGTTAGCTACATGGTCGAAGTCTGGAACTCAGAGAAACAGGGGAAAAACACATTTTTGAGACATTTGAAGAGTTGACCAAGTAGATATGGTGCACAAAGCAATACCGAGCCTAATCAGGTACCCGATATTTTCGGGTACCTGATTTTTTCAGGTACCCAAAAAACCTGACAGAATTTTTAATTTTTAATTTTCCCACCCCTTTCTCCCTCTTACCCTCCCATTTCTCCATACTAGATATTAGATTATCTATTATATATATTAGATTATATATTATATATATTAAATATTATATAATATCTATTATATATTAAATTATATATTAGATTATATATTATATATAAGATTATATATTTTATATATTAACTATTATTTAATATCTATTATATATTAAATATTATATAATCTATATTAATATTAAATATTACATTATATATCATATATTATTTTATATGTATTATATATTAATATGTATTTTACAATATATCACATAATATCTTCATATTTAAATTGTATGTAATATATATTTTATATTATAATATATATATTTAATATTATAATATATATTATTATTATTATTATTATTATTATTATTATTATTATATATATATTCAATATGATATGTATTATATATTATATATAAAATATTGTTGTATATATAATAAAATCAAGTA
>MU223318.1:248476-259434 GCA_018584345.1 Thuja plicata | reverse complement strand
GTACAATAAGATGACAATATATTAGTAAATGTATGAATTTTATTGCTCTAATTGATAGAGATTTCAGCATGTACACCAAATAATATAAGAAAAACTAATGGGTACATAATTTATAATATACCATATAGGTGTCAAGGCAAAATGAAATGGCCGAAAGTGTGGAGTCATCCACCTGCCTCAACTCCTCCTCTGTCATCAACTGAACATAAACGGACCAAATATATATACATAAGTGCATGCAATCATTAAAACTAATCTAAATAAATAAATTATTTTTTAAATTAAATAAGTCATGTGACAAATTTATTTATAATGTTTACTCTTACCGTATCAACATGACTCGATGGCTCTATGTACCCGTCCTCAGCACTCTCATGAGACGCAGATGCTCCATGAGATGTTGCAGCCTCTATAGCTGCGTCTCCTGTGTCCTCCTCATCTATAACATACTGATATGTATCAACATCAGTAAGCAATCCAAAGCACAAATTCTTGCACATAATGCAAGAATGGGGCACACATACATGTGAACTACTACCAGATGTCAATGCGCCAGCATGATCCACACCATGAGCCAACAATGACCTGGTCTGAGTGATCAACTGATCACTCAGCATGTGAATGGCTCTAATACTATATGAGGTAGCCTCTGCAATGCTATCAAGATGCTGCACTAGATGAGGGGTTGCGACATCAGTGGGGGGGATAGAGGTAGTGGCCTTTTTGCACTGGGCAAATGGCCTAGTCTAAGGAGCTCCTCCGCCTACGCCCATGTTGGGCCTCATGCTCCAATAATTAACATTGTGACCAAGCACAAACAAAGCATAAATTTTTTTAATGAAATATAAAGGGAGCTCCAAATTTCTATTGGGTGGTTTATCAAAAACCATCCACTAGCGATCCCAAAAGTGTGTGCGCATTGCTTCATTTGTGCACCATTTTATTGATAATTTTGGCTTTTTGGGGTCAACTTTTAATCTAATTTTAGGATTAACAAAAAGGGATGCTATATCTTCATTAGTTATATTAAGGGGAGAAATCCCATCATGGTCAAGCCTGTCATCAAATTAGGTGTACATATCATCACGCCAATGAAGAGCAGCATTATGTTGCTGCGTAAGGGTGTAAATGTTTTCAACAATGGTATTTAGGGTGGTAAGCATAGGAGCTAACGTAGGTATATTCTTATACGTTTTTTTGAAGCCTCGTATAGTGTTCAAATTCTCTTGTATCAAATCCTCTAAAGATTGAGGGTTTTGAAGCGATTCTGGATTGTTTTGGGGTTCATTATTTGGCGGGGGAGGGTTATTATCTTCATTGTTGTCATCCATGCCTGATTAAATAATATACAAATATAACTTTCAAATTGATTTCATATATTATTAAAAAAATCAATACAAAACCCCATTTTTACCAAAAAAACTACATTTAACATGAAAATGAAAAAAATTAATCCAGACATAACAAGAATCTACTTATCGGATAAACTGTGGAGTCAAATTTGTTGTTGGAGCAATCAGGTACCTGAAAAAATTGTGTATATGATATTTCTAGCCATTTTCCAAACCTAAAGCGATGAGAGAAATGAGGAAAGTGGCTTGCGGGTTTTTGATTTATCCCACAGGTTTCGGGCACCCGAAAAAATTAGGTACCCGATATTTTCAGGTACCCAAAAATATCATGTACCCAATTAAGCTTGTGCTTTGGTGTCAGGTTTGCCCAGGTGTACTGACACCCAGGCCTACTAAAAAGTCAACAAACATTTTCATGCACTTTTGGATGAGTGAAAAGTGGATTTTTTCACATTGATGTCCACTTTTTGGCCCCCCATGATCTAGCACATACCATATATATATATATATCATGTCTCTCCTTTTATCTTCTAAATTTTGAGTAATATTAAAATTACCACTAGTATTCCAATCAATCAAGGCATGGGGAACATTGAACACTAAGGGAGAAAAGGAAATCTAAAACCTTGATTCAATGTAAATCTAAGTTGGGTGAGCGTAAACATTCAAAAAAATATAGTAGTTACCTCCCACAACATCCTTGTATTCATAGTTAGGTAAACAAATTTAGGGTCCATGACTAAAAGAAAAAAAAAAGTTAGCAATCAATACATGATCGTATTAATAAAATCATGTCAATAGTCTAGGGAGGGAAGTTCCTCAAAGCTGTAAAGTGTCCAAAGGATGTAGGAAGAGGTTTTGGACAAGAGAAAGGTTTGTGTGTCCTTCTAGATATACCTCCATCTATTTCTAGAGCCTAATATCATAGTAAACACTAAATTTTTAAAGCCCCAAGATAAGTTAAGAGATTCCTTTTATTCACATGTTGTTTCAAAAGTTGTAGACTCGTTATTTCTATTAATGATATTTTTAGTTGGGATCATTTCATCTCCATTGACAGGGTTGTGATTGAGCATTTTGAGGTTGGTAAGCTCTTGGAGAGTTTTCTAAATACTATTGCAATTTGAAAATATGATTTTATGCATGGGATGTTGAAGATAACTTTTTAGTTTCACTTCTCAATAAATGATTTTTATACTTTGCATTCTCTCTTAAATAGAACTACCTTCATATTATCACTTCTGGCCCTTTATTCTTTAGCAGGCATAACATTAACCTTTGTAAATGGTGTCCAAGTTTTGATCCTCTAGTTCACCTTGCTAGTTCCATGTTCTAACCTGGGTTAAGTTAATAAGAAATTTCAGAATAAGAGAGTGGATCTTATCCCATTCCCAATTGACATAGGCCATTAAAACAATAATTCTTCATCAAATGAATAGTATATAGAAAGGTCTATTGTCAAGCTCACTCTCTATTCTATAATGAAAGGTTTCCATTTGATAGTAAGGAATACGTCAAGAACAATTTGGACCTCATACAAAGATATCCTCACTTCCTAACAATGGAAGACTTTTGGGAAGATTTTGAGGATGTCTTCAAGTAAGAAGAAAGGATTGGATGAGATTTAAAGTCAAGTAAGTCATTGATATCAAATTAGGATGGAATGTGATGGTATACAAGAAGATATATCAGATTGCATTGATCATTTTTACTTCAAGAGGATCCAATTATTGTCATTACCCTACATTAACTAATCTCTTCAAGATTTTAAATATTTGAGAGAATAAACCTTCTATGTCATATAAACGACAGAAAGATGGCTAAGGAGAAACATTAGGGAAGCCACAACGACTAGATAAGTAGGTAAAGGTATCTCAATCATGGATTTGGCTTCTCCCAAGTCTAACAAGGAAGCTACAATGCATGACACAATGTTGGTGTAATATACTTGGTACCTATCCTCATTTTTTAGGAAGTCATCCCTAAGGATCCATTTCACAGTTGCTACGATGAATTTATCATCTAGATTCATCTACTTACTCAACCCTGTATTTGGTACCTAACATAGGAAATAATTAAAAGCTTTTGTAATGGTTAGCCTCACAGAAGTATCCATGGCTAAGCTAAGCTATATTGTTAAACACTATTATGCACCCTTGTACAAAAATCCCAAATTAAAATAACATTTTCTAGGGTGATATTCCCCATTTATATCCAAACAAGGGATATCTTCATGAGATTGTATTTAATGAAGTTGGTAGGTTCCTTAAGAGGCAACTTTCATCTTACTGAAGTGTTTTTTCGCAAAGCCATCATTCCCTATGTCAACAACCACCTCACACTCTTTTATTTTCGTCAACATGGACAACAAAGGATTTCTACACCTTGATTCACTAAATAATTTAATGCATTTATTTAATCTTTTATTGCATAAGATTTTGATGTGACATTAATTTATAATCCAAGATAATAGAGAATATTATGTGTCTTATTAGGGATAAGTGGCATTAATATTCAATAAGGCCTCATTAGTTACTTATATGAGTTGGTATTGAGTTGGAAACCTAAAACTGTATTAAATGGAAAACCGAAAGGTAACCTATGCTACCACCTTGGTTTCCAATATAGAAGTCAAAATATCATTAGTAGTTCAAAAAGAAAGAAAATTGAAGAAAGTGACTAAAAAAATAAAAATAAATATCAAGGAACTCGTAAATTGGATGATTTCAATATCTCTATCAGAGCTATTGATGCTTAACCAGTAGTAGAGAAATACTAACTTAAACTTAGATGATAACCTTTTCAGGGGTATGGGTGCTTGATTTACAACAAAACTCTATCTAGTTGGTTATAGGAGTATGTCAATCTACAAAGTTTAATATAGAGATGGATTTGCCTCATTAGATCATCTTGAATGAGAAAATAATTCAAACATGTACACACACTAGAATGAATTTGTGACATAGCTTACTTGATTGACTCAGTCTACCCAATATATTTGAAAAAATATTTTAAAATATCGATGCCTCATATTAAACTTATTCATTAGAGTGATGCATTTTTTGCGTTACCTTCTATAAGAATAAAGAGTTGATTTATTTTTTCTCTTATATAACATGTGGCTACTAATCATTTTGATTATCTATATAGGATTTATGGTTTTGGTCAAAGGCATACACTCTTGTAAGCCCTACCTCACCTCTTTAAATATCACTCTTGCATGTCTCACCTTTATGCACATGCTATTTCTAAATGATAGAAAGGTTTAAAACTCATACCAAGTTTATCATGATAAATTTACTTATTTTGATCTATTTTATGACAAGAAAAAGAAATCCAATGATTATTGCACTTCCTCTCCTAGCAAGATCACAAAAAATTCAAACCTGAAACTTTGCATCCCATGAATAAGACACATGATTTATCAATCAAGATTATGAGGTTAAAAAATGTGAGCATGGATCTACCCAAAGCCATCAAGTTGCAAAGCATATCTACAATGGTCAGTCCCCAACTCCATAACTTCCACTAGTTTCAATTCTCTTGAATGGTTCCTTGAGTAACCACAGTGGGATAAAGAAAACACAACTCTTATACTAGTCAACATGTGACATCACTTTTAATGTCAAGTGAAACTCTTCCAAAGGAATGCCTAGATAGTCCACCATCTTGATGCATGTCCCATCCAGTTATTGTGTGATCATAATGTGACAATTTTAGAAACCATTACACTCAAGAGAGAATCCACGAAGAGGGAGTCTCAAGAAGTGGCTTATAGCTTACTATCCATAGCATGCTAGAATCATCTAGATAATGATGATAACTCTCAGATGAACCTAATAAGAAAGATCCATGCAAGGTGCACTATAGAATGGAAGATTCAAATGATAATGCAAAGTAATCTAAGATGAGATGCAATATCTCCGCTAAAAATGATTTGCAAGAAATGCAAGGAAAGTAGATCTAAACTAGATGAATTACGATAAATGCAAAAAAGTAGATAACAAAGATAAATAATAATATAATGATTCAATAATACCAAGATACAATATGAGCTAGGATGCAAGAAGGCTTCGAGATGCAAGAACTCCAAGATCTCTAAAGGGGCAAGATGCAAGAGCTCCATCAACCATCTTCTCCAATTTTTTCTATTATCCAAGAATGAGGAGAGAGCTTCATTTTATAGGAGATTAGAAATGAGTGGACATTCAAGATGAAGAGGCAAAAATAAATTATCAATGGCGCATATTAAATATTGAGGGATCTATGTGCTCATATCTTCAAGAGGCAAAATCAAAGGATAAGATTAAGAGGTAAAACAATGAGTGGTTGAGATAAAGAGGTAAAAATATTTTTCAAAAGATTCTATCTCATTGAAAAGTGCACTTTCTTATTATTATTTATTATTTTCTTTTTTTATGTGCACTTAGGATAAAGGGGTTTTTATTATTTAACTAAAATGTTTTTTGTTTATTTAAAATGGAGCATGTTCTTTTAATTAAATAAAGCTTAGGATAAAGTGGTCATACTTTAGGATATAAATAAAATAAATGATTAAGTGGTGATTTGATCAAGAAAATGAGAGATTAAATAAATACATGAAAATTGATTAATAACAAAATGTAGTCTAGTATTTAAATTTTAATGTTTAGAAAGGGTCTCATTGTTGGAATACAAACACCACTAAGAGGGGGGGGGGGGGTGTGAATCAGTGGTTACTTAAAAACTTGTTCTTTTCAACTTTTCAATCTTTTCACTTTTACAAATATAATATGAAGTTATGAAATAAGAACAAGAAATGCAAGAAGAACACATTATACAATATTTATAGTGGAAAACCCCTTAGGGTAAAAATACCACTTTTAATTTGAAATTTTATTAGCCTGATCGGAAAATATTTTAGAGCTCCAACTCCGGGAAGCACCAACACCCTGTTTTAGAAACACCAATTTCAAGGAACACCAATCCCTTACACCTAAAGCACCAACTTCAAGAATACAAGAAGCACCAACTTCCAAACTGAAAAATGAGATAAAAATCAGAGGATCATCTCTATTACAATACAAATCATGAATCAAAAATTCAACTCTAGGTTGAAAACATAAAGTAGGATATAGTTTTCTTCTTCTCTCTTTTTCTGATTCTTTTACATCAACAAATTACACCAACTTGTGTACATGCATCTTTCAATGAATTTATCGGATTATGAAATGTATAATCAGATCTGAAAACAACTTATTTGAATGCAAGAAGATGACTTGATTTAATGCCTTTCAAACTACCAACTTTTTGAAGTAATAAATCCTTGTTTCTCTTCAACATATTTAGTATCAAATCATGTAATCATTTATCATTAAAGGATTTGATTGAATGCTGATGTAAATTTCTTGTAAATTAGTATATAAAGCTTATCCAACCTCTGATATACTTCTTCAATCAATATCAATTCATATATAACAAATTAGAAACAAATATCATTACCCTATCCTTTGATGCCTTGTTGATCTGCAATAAAACCTTCCCGTCTTCAACCAATTTCTCACAACCTCTGTACTTTCCTGCAAACATACCTTTAATCTCTTTTGAAGGGATGAATCCCCTACTTATAAATGTCCATTGTCAAAATTTTGGATATTTTTACATACCCCAAAATGTAATTAGACAAAAAAAACTTCCAAAACTGTAAAACTATCATAACTGTTTTAAACTGATTGTGGTCGAAAATGTTTTTCTCTGTATGAATATCTATTATTAAAAAAATAATTCAGACCCACTTGAGAGGACACAGAGACCTTTCCAAAAAGTTACTGCTATACACTGAATTTGCACCTCTGATCTAAAGCTCTCTTGGTCTTGATAATCCAGTATAACAAGGGAATCATCTCCAGGTTGTGGGACCTATGCTAACTGAGATGAGACATCCAGGTTCTAGGCTGGTTCCTCTTGGATAATAACCTTAATTTGCTTCTTTTACAGGAAAATAAACTTTGGAGGGAAAGGGATAAAAGGATTGCTTGAAAGGGAAATGACTGAAAGCAAACTACCTACTAGGTGATGCACCAGAAGTGATATGAGAACATAACACACACAGAATAAGTTCCTGGGTCAACTAACTCTGAATTGAAAGTAGAACACAAGTCTCTTGTATAGGCATGCATCAATATTTCATAACAAGGTCATAAGTAAACCAGTTAAAAGGAAATACTTCTTCATAGTTAACAGCTTTAAACAATAAAACACTAGTTACAACCTGCAAGCAGACATACTCTTCTGCAAGTAGATGCTATGAAAGGACTGATTAAGAGGAATGAAATTATCCATAGTTAATCCATCAACAATCAAGACACATACATACAAGCAGAAAAGAGACAAGGTTTACACAATCCAACAAATTGATCCAAAAACATAAGGCTCTGTATATTATCTTCCACAATGAGTTACAGACTTAGACACAAAATATACTAAGGACAAAAAATTTGTCACAGAGCATCCTTTTCTGAATAAATGGAACTCTTGGGTTACAAAATCTCTTTATCTCTGTTAAGAACTCAGAAAAGTTACAGAACAACAAGAACAAAAAAGAAGAAGAACCGACCCTTGCAATTGCAACTTTTCTGCTATATATAGGGCTCAGACCATCTTGGGATCCCTTAGGATGCAACAAGCTTCGGATGGTCCTGGGAAACCCTAACCCTAAAATATAGGAGAGAGGAAAAGAGAGAGAGAAGGCAGTCGAGAATGACCGAGTCAAAACAGATATTCATGGATATTTTCATGCTCCTCCTCGATCTGGCAATTGAAATCAGATTTGGTAGACGGTGGCTAGTAACATTTATGTTTACTCTGAATAGTCATGCACACCTGTTCACCCATATTTCTCTGCAATAACTATCTCTCTTGTCTGTGAACAGTGCAAAGCCAAGTGTTCATCTTATCATCGCCCAGGACTTCTTCTCCTTCCTCGTGGCACTTCTAGAAACTCAGCCATAACTCTGTTCTGCTCTGCAACACGTTGAAACTTCTCTTTTTCACCGATATTGAAACAAATCTATCCAAATCTCGGTTGACTGCTCTGTGCATGATTTTCTACAATTGGAAACCCTCTGATCAATTATGGAAATCCCTCTACAACTGAGAAAAACATCCCTGAGTTTTGACGACCTCATCTGCATCATAATCGCACAGTCGCAAGCCATGCTTTCTTCCCTCTGAATTCTGGGCGAGTACGTGACGAGCTCCTTTCTTCATTACATCTTCCGTGATTGCGCAGTCACAAGCCCCTTTTCATTTGTCCATGTTACTCGGCGAGTGAGCGATGAGCTGCCCCTTCCTTTGGTCGCAAACCCGCAAGCCGTTATCTTTTACCCTTTTTTGCTCAGCGAGTGCGCGATGAGCTCATCTTCTCCTTTGGTCGCTCGGTCGCGAGCTCTTTTTACTTTATCTGAACTGCTCGGCGACTGGGCGACGAGCCACTTTCTTCCTCATTCGCACACTTGCAAGTAATTTTTTCCTTATGTTACTTGCTCGGCGAGTGAACGACGAGGCCTTTTCTTTTGTCAATCGCTCAGTCGCGAGCTGAAAACCCTTTACCTTTATGGAACGGCGACTGAGCGACGAGCATCCATTTTACTTCAGTCGCACACTTGCAGCTTGATATTTATTCATCCTCAGTGCTTGGCGACTGCGCGATTACCATCTCCTTCAGCTCGTCGCAAGATCGCGAGTCATTTTTTATACTTCAAATTTGATCCACGACTGGGTGACATCTTCTTTATTTTCTTCAATCGCACACTCGCAGGTTGAAAACATTACTTTATTATTTACCGCGAGTGCTCGACGAGCCTCTTTTTCCTTCAGTCGCTCACCCGCGAGCTGCCCTCCATTTATCTTGAAATATTGGCGAGTGCGCGACAACATTCAACAATCATTTAGTCGCTCAGTCGCGAGCCATCTTCCTTTGATCTCTATGGCTCGGCGACTGCGCGACAACATTCCTCCCCCAGCTCATCGCACACCCGCAGCCTCATTTCCTTTCATGTTCATTGCTCGGTGAGTGAACGACGAGGCCTTGCTTTCTGCTCGTCGCGCACTCGTGAGCTCCTTTCTTCGTTCTGAACTGCTCGGCGACTGAGCGACCAAGAGCAACCGCAAAGTCGGGAGGCACTTCATTGACCGTTGAATTTTTCATGTGATCAAGCGACTGAGGGCAGGCCCCATTCTTTATGTGACTTGTAACATAGATCTGGCAACCTCGCGACCAAAGAACAAACGCTAAGTCGGAAGACGCAGAGGGAATATTCCAAAATGTTAAGAGACTACGCGACAAAGCAAAAAGAAAAGTCAGGAGATAAAAGGGAATATTCGCTAAGGGTCACGCGATCACTCAACTGACTGAGAGGGTCCCACTTGTCACAGGGCTTATGACATGGATCTAGTGATCATGCGACTGAAGAGAGGTAGCCAAGTCGGAAGACGTAACGGGAATATTCCAATGGGTCATCAGACTACGCGACAAAGCTTAGGCGCAGAGTCGGGGAAAGAACAGGAATATTTGCTGAGGGTTAAGTGATCAAGCGACTTGGAAAATAAGCACATGCTCTTAGTGATTTAAAAAAGGTAATCGTGAAACATAAAGAGCCAAGGCTTAGGGTCTATTACCTCGTTTGCATGAGAGAGACTTAGGGTTTCAGGGGTTCTGAGGGTTTAGAGAAAAGTGCACAAGGGTGGAAAAATTGGGCAACATTTTGGCGACTTCTGCGGGATGCTTGCCTGCTAAGCATTTAGACCAGTTGCCTTGAGATATCTACTGGGCATGGAGTCATTACTTTGAGCAAAAGTTCGACAGCAGCAAAACTTGTGCGCGAGCACTTCTTGAAAAGCGAGGAAACTATGCTAGAAAGCAGGGAAGGAAAATAGGGAAATATTTACAAGAGGACAAGGACTTATAGAGAGGGAAAAACCTCAAAGCAAGGCTTCAAGTGTAAACCATTCACTGAAATTGGCAGGGTATCTCCATCAAGTGTTGAAAGCTTGAAAGCATTGGATCCTCTGCACTCTGTTATGACAAATGGTCCACCCTAGAAAGAATCAAACTTTGTATGTCTGCCAGGCCTGGATCTGAACTCATCCCATTTGAGAACTACATCTCCAACCTTGAAGTTCTTTTCCCTGGCTCTTTTGTCAAAGCTGCTCTTAGTCTAATTCTGATGGAATTCCATGTCTCTCATATACTTGTTTCTGATTTCTTCTAATTCCATCAATTGGGCATACCTGATCTGTAAGGGATCCTCTTTATTGAATAGGGCATACTAAGTGGCTAGGTCCAGTGCTGGTAACTCTGTTGAGATGGAAACCTTAGTCTCTCTTCCATACAATAGCATATATGGAGAATTACCAATGATCTTCTTTGGAGTAATTCTATCTAGCCACAAAGCAGACTTCAGCTTTGTATGCAAATCCCTTTGATTGTCTTGAAGAGATTTCTTAATTATCCTGATCAGGTTCTTGTTTGTAGACTCTGCCAAACCATTACCCTGAGGATAATAATTTGAACTGGTATTCAGATAAATTCCATTCTTGAGTGCCCAATCTGAGACCTTAAGGCCT
>MU223318.1:190421-226663 GCA_018584345.1 Thuja plicata | reverse complement strand
ATGGCTCTTTTTGCTTGGTGTCTTTTGTTTCAAGGACTCCCAGTTGGCCCTAGGCTCAAGCATCTGGGGGTTCATGACCCTCGATGTCCTTTTTGTGGTCACCCTGAGACCTTTTTGCATATTTTTTAGTTCTGTAGGAGAGCTCAGCAGTATTGGCAGTGGATTCATGATTTTTTTAAGCCCTTTCGGCCCGAGCCTTTTTCCTAGCATATGATTGTCTTAGGAGATTCTCCTAGACTCCCCTCCAAGTTTACCCAGATTTGGCATACTTTCAGGATGGAGATTTTGTTTAATATTTGGAAAGATAGAAATGTTGTTATTTTCTCTCACAGCAGTATTGATACGAATGTTGCTTTGTTTAACAAAGCTTGTATATGTAATAATGTTATGATGCAGATCCAGGTGCAAGCGAATAAAGTGGCTCTTGAAGTAGCTCATCTGGAGGAGCTGCTCAACCATTGGGGCAATGCTCCCTGTACGGTTGCTCGTGTGCCTCCGAATGCCCTTTCTACTAAAGGTACGCCTCCCAGAGACCGCCGCCGCGGTCGCAGTTCTTTAGCGCGCCGCTCGCACACTCCTCGGTCCTAGGCTCCTCGGCACCACTCTCCGAGAGGTGGTGGGGACGGATGGCGGCGCCGCTCGGCTTCTCCGCCTCCTCGGCCTTTTGGGTGGGCGCTGGCTCCGGCACAGTCTGCTCCTCCTGCTGCTCCTGATACTCGCCGGGGTTGGGATTGGCCTCCTGCCACCTCTTCCAAATTTCCCCGCCTGGCTCTTGCTATCTCCCCGCCCAGGGCGGAAGAAAAAGAAAAAGAAGATGATGATGGGTGGTCGCTTCCCGACCCTCCTGTCAATCCCACTAAGGCGTGGGGACCTGATGATAAAGATCCTCCGCCTTCTGCTACTGCTCTTGCTGCCTAATGGCCTTATGTTTTTTTGATGAATAGTCTTCGTTTCCATCTTTTGCCGTGTGAACTCTGCGGGGTGATTTTTATATCCCCCGGCCCCTTTTTTGTGGATATGTAACTTTAATATTTTATTAATAGAAAAGGAACTATTCATCAAAAAAATAAATTATTTGGGAAATGCCGTTTAAAGCATAAAGGAATGTCCCCATAAGAAAATAAAATAAAAATGCTTCCTCACCATTTGAAATGAGTAGTATAAATCGTATAAATATATTCTTTACCGTTTAATCAACGGGTATAACTAGAAACGTGAGTGGAACCAAAAAGTTCCCACAGCGTACATATGAACGTTCTACTTTACCGTTTCGTTTGTCATTATTTCCTCCATCGAGTGCATAATTGAAAATATATTACTAGTTGATTTTACGGAAAATACATTACTAGTTGCTTTTACGGTTACATTTCTGCTGCACCATGTGACCGTTTCACCTTTACTAACGTATTATTGCAGAGCAGCATGCCGTAATGTCATTTTGTATTACAATCTAATAAAGCATTAAAATTAATCTCAACTGAAACGTTTTAAAAAGGTGTTCTTAAAGTGTAACAAAATTGAGGACAGTTACACGTTTCAAGAACAATGACGACGGAAAATAATACATTGTTCATACTTTTAGAAAGTATCATAATGAAATTTAAATCTCGGTGAAATTTACAATGATAATCTTCGTAATTTAAGTTTGTTGTTATGAAATAAGCTGAAAATCTTGCAATAAAATCTTTTACAAAGTGTATGTAAATTTTAAATATTTTCCTTATTATGTTATTATTATTATACAATAAGTGGGGATTCATATAAAATATAAAAAAAAATAGAAAATTATATAGATGAAAGAATTATGTGGAAAAACTATTTTGAGATAATAGATTGTGAATCATGCGATTATATAAAATCTTATACCCACTTTGGAGAGAATCTTTTGAGAATGGTAAATGCATTGGTGCCTTTACATTAGTTTTATGTGGGCTCAATCAAATACTCCTAAATAAAAATATATAGCGACAAAGGCACCTTTGACAGATTATTCCCCAATGACTCACATCCTCAAGTAGCATTTCATTAATGTTGGTCTCATTCATTAAAAACAATATCCACATCATTTAAGGCAGAATGGTAAAGATTAGTAAGTGAATTCAAAGTCACCTATATCTACAACTATAATACTATACCCTTTTCATGAATGTATTTGACAACTAATACCAATATTCCTTGGAATCTAAATTGTAAATTATTTCTCCTTTTTAACCCTAAGAATCTATGTACATCTCCAAAGAATGTTGAAGACTTATAAAATATACCAAGATTATAAAGTAAAAGAAACCTTAACCCTGATAGTCTCCAACTCGATATTATATGTTGTAAATACATCCATATAAAATATGATATTGTATGAAAAGAACTTAATCACAAACATTGTTGCCTGAAGGAAATCTACAATATCATTTAATGTGTCAATATTTATTAACATATCCCTAATACAAGTTCTACCATCTATCACACAATGATGCTATCCATGAACACCCTTATAATATCATGATGTAAGCTTAATTTGTAGTCAACTAAATTGCACTCCAACTATCAGAATAATTTAATAACCCTACAATACAAAGCAATTAATGTAGAAAGTCCTTGTGAGAAAGCCACATTCTTAGTTCCTTTTGTACAAACCATATATATTACATTGAGAGTTAGAAAATAAAAATTGGTGTCTCTTAATCATCCTAGTTATTATACATCTAAACATATATATTTAATTGCCAAATGTCGTTCAACTATCCAAGTCACTAACCAAATTTGTATTCACAAATCCCTCTATGTCTAATGACTTATTAACAACATATGTACTATGATAGCACAAATAATAATCAATATTCTTACACGTGTATTTATAAAAAACCTTTACTCATATGATGGTCTAAGCCTAATTTATAGCCAACTAAATTACACTCTAACTATCATAATAATTTTAATAACCCTAAATTAGAAACCAGTAAATGTACAAAGTCCTTGTACCAAAACCACATCCTTCATTCCTTGTGTAGAAACCATATAATTTACTTTGATAGTTAAAAACTGAAATGTGTGGTGCCTCTTATTCACCCTATTTATTATACATCTAAACATATATACATAGTTGTTAGTGGTATTTCAACTATCTAATTCCCTAACTCAATTTGTATCCATAAATGTCTCTATGCCTAATAACTTATTAACATCATATATAGCATGATAACACAAATAATAATAAAAGTTATTAAATATGTATTTATAAAACCTCTTAGTTAAATCACATTGAGTACTTTTTAAAATTGTTCTAGATATAAACTTATCAAAAAATCTTATTTCTTAGGTAAAATATATTATAGTGAAAACTATTAAATACATTAAGGTGTGAACAAAAATAACATAATCATGTTAGACATTCACTCAAGATTGTCATCTAGCTTAGGATAAACATCAAATGTAAGCTTATTCCCAATATAAAATAAAAACACATTGATTTAAAATCATTCAAATTAAATTAATGTAAAATGGTAGTAGTATATTTATCCAAATTGAAATAATTTTTTATCTACTTACTCTCTTCTAGTTTTTATACCAAGAATAGATTTCATAGCTTGTAAATTGTTCACAAACAAAGTACAAGAAAGTTGGGGTTTGCTCTCCTTAATCATCAAGTTGTAGTTACCAATAAATATCTTATCATCCAAAGAAAACATATTGATTATAATATAGTTTCAAATTGTTTTAATATGAAAAACATAATATTTATTTCTCCTAGTGAAAACCAAACTCAATAAAAAATAATCAAATTTCTTGTACTTCACTTTGAGAAACAATTACAGGCAATACAATGACTTTTTATAAATTATAAAGACATGTTCCCTTATGTTCATAATGAAAATATTATGTTATCTAATATAAAAACTCTGCTTAAGATCCCTATGCGAGAAATAAAACATTTTAACTTTTTATCTCCTCAATCTCACAATAATATGCTACAATAATATATCATTAGAATATAATAGAAGGTAACTATGTAGTAGAAAAAACTTATTTTTGTGAAAAATCTCCATCTCTCTAGAAAAAGGGTGTTAGTAACTATTTTTTGCTTATACTAATCTAGTTAATAATCTACATCACTTTTATTTATACACATGGTGGTAATTTGTGTCGTTTAAGTAGTCATTAGGCAAACTACAAAGAACCTAGACTATGTGTCACAACTCTCAAGATTCTAATCTTCTTCTCGACATAGGTTAAATTTAAGAATCATTATTTGAATAGAGGGTCTCTCTAAAGGTTCTAGTTTCATTGCTATTTTTCATTAAATCAAATACATAATAGAATTTAGGTAGATTATACTTATCCAATGGATTGTATTGTCTCCTAAATCTCCTCAAAATTTGAGTAATAGGATCTACATATTCTTATATGAGCAAACAACATATCCTCATCTAAAATATCATCTAAACCATCTTCTTCTTCTACATCCTATAATCCTTATATTTATTGTTCCACATGTGAATCTTCATACTTCTTGATATTACTCTCAAATTTTATAGTGTTTACCAAGATGGTATTGTGGCCTTGAGTTTATTCTTAGATTCTATTTAGTTAAGTTTGCTCTATTTTGTTAGTAAAACTACTGAACTAACTCACTACAAAATTGGCTAAGTTTTTAAAATATATAAAATTATAAACAACTCTGCTAACATATTATGTTATTACATTTCCCTATGATGTATTTTTCTTTGGTGTCATTGCTAAAGGTTTCATGTGATTCTTGGTTATTTATTGTATTCTTTTGCAAAATCCTTAGATATATTCTTTTGGTTTAGTTCCTTCCTAATTTATTAGAATCACAACATGAAATGTCATTTACTCCATACATAGTTGTTTTTAACTCTGCCATTACGCTTAGAAAGCATCTAACCTCAAAGGAATTTTCTACAAACTCTAATTTTTGAATTCACTTTCCCTTCTCTATTATAATTTCCAAGATATAAAGGACTTACATATTTTTATCTAGATTTTCATAGATTTTGGGTTCAACTCCCGATTTCTGAAGGAATAAATTTACTTCTACACTAATAAATGAACCCAATTCATGTCCAATTTTAGCTAGGGATTCAATGCTCCAAAACTCAAGGTGCCATCTGGGTTTTTTATGATGATATATGTATTATATGAATTTTTTTCTCCCAACCTACAAAATAAAAATTGAAACCTTCATAAGAAAGACGCTTACCATACAATATTTCCCTTTTTAGGTATTTATTCAGCCTTTTGATAATGAAAAAAAAAATCAAGTATCAAGGGATTGTATGCTCACCTAGCCATTGAACACATACATCCATCAATCTGTAATCTTATCCATCGAGTGATATGGACCCAATCTCTTTACGAAGATGACATAGCTCTAGATATGTGCCCATGTTAGATCTAGTATTTTGGATTCAATGACATATTCTCTACTCTCATTCCTTGATTTAGTCTCCTATTATTTTTATGAGAATGGTTCTCTTTCTACTTCTAAATGTCGCCCACCCTAAGGTTAACGTCTGCTATTGGAATTAGTTCCCTAGCGAGAAATATCTCATATAACGCTTTCTTTGAACAAGGTTCATATTTCATGGTTGAAATTTCCATGAGTTGTTGCCTGGTTGATAACTCTAACTTTGTCCCTCAAGGCCTCCATCGAGGGGTATTCAATTTTCTAGTTGTAACAAATAGAGGAATTAAAAAAATGTGATTTAATTCACAGAATGCTATGCCCCATGCAGGGTATGCATAGTGTAACATTTTTAAAAGATTTCAATAGAATTGAAAACAATTTTATCATTAAACATCATTACCACTAATGAAAATAATTAAATAAATGCATTGATTTAGTTTAAGGGAAAAATAGAAAGATGAATTTATCTTTATCTTTGAACTTAACATTTACTACAATAAGAAAACTATAAATTAAATTGAAGATAGTCAAGTGCTCTCCAATTGAATCATCTTATCTATTTTTAGAAAATAATTATACTTTATGATATAGTTTTCTTGAAATCACTTTTCCTCTCCCATAAGTTATATGCATTAGCATCCTAAGATGCATTAAGAAATAATAAAGAAGGAAAAATTGAATTGTTCTTCATGTCTTCTTTTACAAATTTCACAAATATTTGTTAAATATCCTAGATAGATTTATTTCATTTATAACTAGAACATAATGGTTTATTCTTTTGAAAAACATAATACATTTTAAGCTTCTACATATAAGATAAATTACCATTATATTTATTAATATCTACGTAACAGTAGATATAATCATTTTTAATTTATAGAAAGATCTACAAACTAATACAATTCAAAATCTCCCACTATTATAAAAAAGTATCAGTAGTTAAAATAAAGGTATCGTGTGTCTCTCTCTCTATATTTAACTATTAAATCTAACATAAAATATTAAGAATTAAGGTGAAATTTTTCCAATAAAATCTTGTATGAACTCTATTTAAATCTAGCATATTTTTCATTTTTTTTTGGATGTCCATTAAAAAATAATCGGGGATGCATAATTTAATAAAAAACTAAATTTAAAAAAAAAACATATATACATTTAATTTGAGTGGAGAGAGAATTTGAAAGAAAACTCTAGCACATAAAGATGATAAATACGCATGACTCTTCAATTCACATGATATGCTATTAGAAATTACCATTATAAATTTTGATTACATTATAAAAACAACTACATACCTATGAAAAATAATATTGTTAGGATAAACTATCCTATACCCAGGAGCCAGTCTACAAACATCCTCCAGAACAAAGATGTTATCAACACTAGATTATAATTAGATAATGAAGTAATGAAATGATTACAAAGGTACAAAGGCTCTACTTATATAGGCAAGAGTATATAGGAAACACAGACAAGGTTGAGACATGTGTCTCAACCTGGAGGAAGGAGTGTTCTGATAGAACTCAACAATATTCTCTAAGATAAGGTGGATTCCAAGTTGGACTCAATGATATACATCTATCTAATTAATGAATGTACCTAAGTAAACTTTAGTAAAGAGTAAATAGTGAAATATTTACTCCAACACCCCCTTAAGTGTAACTTAGGGAGTACAACAATGTAGAAGAAAAAATTTATGGGTCCTGGCAACAAGGCCGTGTTAGGTACACATGTACAACTACAATGCAATCTCTCATAACTAGAGAAAAAGGAGAAAACCCTATGCGAGAAAACTCCTCCAAAACAGAAAACATGATGTTAGTAATAACTGAGAGTGGGGGGGGGGGGTGAATCAGTGGCCTCAAAAATTTATCCTTTAAAATTTAATCAACCAATCAATACACCTCAGATTATTAAGTCCCTACAAGATGTATGCCTTTGAAATACTTGAAATAATTAACTTTCTGTCGGTTTAACTTGTCTGTCCTTATTCTCCTTGATTACCGATAAGCAGTAAAACTTATTTACCGATACTCAGTAAATATGCAGAGTATACCAATCAATCTAGAAATGCATATGTGAAATGTAAAACAATAAAGTAATAAACCATACACATATAACACATGGATTTTAACCTGGAAACCCTGTTAAGCAAAAAAACGACTTGGACAGGTACCCCAAATTTTCACTCTTCCTAAGTGAGCCCTGTTAGGAGCCAACCCTGTTAAAGGTTACAAACACACTGTTAAGTGCAACCTTGTTATAGTATTTTTATACATAGGTTGTCACTTAGTATCTGACATCTATGCTACCATCCTTGAATCAAACTTTGGACTATCAATAGGATTTATGCTAATCTTACTACCATCCTTGTATCAACCTCCTTCTTAGACTATTAATAGGCTTTAGGTAAGACCGATGCTACTACCATGAATCAACATTTTTGGTAATTTGTTAGGATAAACCTCAATTATAGAAGATGGTTAAGTCCTGCTCTGTTAAGAGACTTAATGCTTCAATGGTTAAATTGAAACACAATGACCTATTTCTAATGCAACTTTAAATTGCAGATATTTAGATCTATTTACATACAATACCTCTCTGATCAATGTATCAATTCAATTCCTTTGTACTTCACATTTTCTGCTTTATGATGCTATGCTTCACTGTTCGTTAGTGTCTACAGAATTCTTTAGCTCTCCCTTAGCTTGGTTGATTAGGACTGTATGAAGTTTAACCTTCACTAGTTTCTCTTCAGCATCTTCTTTCAATTCACTCCCCCGTGTATCTGATTGCTTGCGGAAATGAATTATACTTGTCTCTTATATAGACACGATATTCATTTATTTCTGATTCTTGATTCTTGGCGTGAAAAACAATCCAGCCAATTTGTTTTACGGCTTTAACTCCTGATTTATCTCATAGTTATCTTCTTGCCAACTGTATAAATCAATTGCTTAACTATGGTTGAATAAAAAAAATAAAATAATCAGTTAAGTCTATCCTTAAGCTCTGTTAGCTAGATTTTTTGTCATTTTCTGATCTCTTTGTTCTGTCAGTCAATTCTGCAGTTCATCACTGGTGCCAACTCCCAGTTCCATCAGTGTAACTTCAGTTAGCTTTGGGATCTCCATTCGTCGGGCATCATTAGATATTTCTTGTTGGACAACTATGTTTTCATCTCTTTGGGCATCTTGTGATTCTTCTTCGTCGGGAAACACTGTCTTCTGCTTGTCGGGCATCACTGTGACTTTATCTCTGTGTGCACTCCGTCGGTGTTGTTTATCATGTAGTGAGTACTTGACTTTTATGCATTGCTGAAAGCATAACCTCTGTTGCATTGATTACCTGATTTAATGCCTTGCATGATCATCAACTTAACATCTTCAAACATTCAATTAGTTACATGTCATCAATCTAGATTTTCTTTTTCTCTAAGTGAACTAGCTTGATTTAGGTCTAATATAATTAAAAATATATATTTAATTGTAGCATCTCTTTGAATATATATATATCATGCATCATGTCTCTCCTTTTATCTTTTAAATTTAGAGTAATATTAAAATTACCACTAGTATTCCAATCAATCAAGGCATGGGGAACATTGAGCACTAAGGGAGCAAAGGAAATCTAAAATCTTTATTCAATGCAAATCTAAGTTGGGTGAGCGTAAACATTCAAAAAAATCCAATAGTTACCTCCCACAATATCCTTGTATTCATAGTTAGGTAAAAAAATTTAGGATCCCTGACTAAAAGAAAAAAAAAAGTTAGCAATCAATACATGATCATATTAATAAAGTCATGTCAATAGTCTAGGGAGGGAAGTTCCTCAAAGCTATAAAGTGTCCAAAGGATGTAGGAAGAGGTGTTGGATAAGAGAAAGGTTTGTGTGTCCTTCTAGATATACCTCCATCTATTTCTAGAGCCTAATATCATAGTAAACTTTAAATTTTTAAAGCCCCAAGATAAGTTAAGAGATTCCTCTTGTTCACATGTTGTTTCAAAAGTTGTAGACTCATTGTTTCTATTAATGATATTTTTAGTGGGGATCATTTCATCTCCATTGACGGGGTTCTGATTGAGCATTTTGAGGTTGGTAAGCTCTTGGAGAGTTTTCTAAATACTATTGCAATTGAAAAATATGATTTTATGCATGGGATGTTAAAGATAACTTTTTAGTTTCACTTCTGAATAAATGATTTTTATACTTTGCATTCTCTCTTAAATAGAACTACCTTCATATTATCACTTCTGGCCCTTTATTCTTCATCAAGCATAACATTAACCTTTGTAAATGGTGTCCAAGTTTTGATCCTCTAGTTCACCTTGCTAGTTCCATGTTCTAACTTGGGTTAAGTTAATAAGAAATTTCAGAATAAGATAGTGGATCTTATCCCATTCCCAATTGAAATAGGCCATTAAAACAATAATTCTTCATCAAATGAATAGTATATAGAAAGGTCTATTCTCAAGCTCACTCTCTATTGTATAATGAAAGGTTTCCATTTGATAGTAAGAATTACGTCAAGAACAATTTGGACCTCATACGAAGATATCCTCACTTCCTAACAATGGAAGACTTTTGGGAAGATTTTGAGGATGTCTTTCAAGTAAGAAGAAAGGATTGGATGAGATTTAAAGTCAAGTAAGTCATTGATATCAAATTAGGATGGAATGTGATGGTATACAAGAAGATATAACAGATTGCATTGATCCTTTTTACTTCAAGAGGATCCAATTATTGTCATTACCCTACATTAACTAATCTCTTCAAGATTTTAAAAATTTGAGAGAATAAACCTTCTATGTAATATAAACGATAGAAAGATGGCTAAGAAGAAACATTAGGGAAGCCACAACCACTAGATAAGTAGGTAAAGGTAGCTCAATCATGGATTTGGCTTCTCCCAAGTCTAACAGGCAACCTACAATGCATGACACAATGTTGGTGTAATATACATGGTACCTATCTTCATTTTTTAGGAAGTCATCCCTAAGGATCCATTTCACAGTTGCTATGATGAATTTATCATCTAGATTCATCTACTTAATCAACCCTGTATTTGGTACGTAACATAGGAAATAATTAAAATCTTTTGTAATGGTTAGCCTCACACAAGTATCCATGGCTAAGCTAAGCTATATTGTTAAACACTATTATGCACCCTTGTACAAAAATCCTAAATTAAAATAACTTTCTCTAGGGTGATAGTCCCCATTTATATCCAAACAAGGGATATCTTCATGAGATTGTATTTAATGAAGTTGGTAGGTTTCCTTAAGAGGCAAATTTCATCGTGCTGAAGTGTTTTTTCGCAAAGCCATCATTCCCTACATCAACAACCACCTCACACTCTTTTATTTTTCATCAACATGGACAACAAAGGATTTCTACACCTTGATTCACTAAACAATTTAATGCATTTATTTAATCTTTTATTTTATAAGATTTTGATTTGACATTAATTTATAATCCAAGATAATAGAGAAGATTATGTGTCTTATTAGGGATAAGTGGCATTAATATTCAATAAGGCCTCATTAGTTACTTATATGAGTTGGTATTGATTTGAAACCTAAAACTGTATTAAATGGAAAATTGAAAGGCAACATGTGCTACCACCTTGGTTTCCAATATAGAAGTCACAATATCATTAGTAGTTCAAAAAGAAAGAAAATTGAAGAAAGTGACTAAAAAAGAAAAAGAAATATCAAGGAACTCGTAAATTGGATGATTTCAATATCTCTATTAGAGCTATTGATGCTTAACCAGTAGTAGAGAAATACTAACTTAAACCAGGATGATAACCTTTTCAGGGGTATCGGTGCTTGATTTACAACAAAACTCTATCTAGTTGGTTATAGGAGTATGTCAATCTACACAGTTTAATATAGAGATGGATTTCCCTCATTAGATTATGTTGAATGAGAAAATAATTCAAACATGTACACACACCAGAATAAATTTGTGACATAGCTTACTTGATTGACTCAGTCTACCCAATATATTTGAAAAAATATTTTAAAATCTCGATGCCTCATATTAAACTTATTCATTAGATTGATGCATTTTTTGCATTACCTTCTATAAGAATAAAGAGTTTATTTTTTTTCTCTTATATAAAATGTGGCTACTAATCATTTTTATTATCTACATAGGATTTATGGTTTTGGTCAAAGGCATACACTCTTGTAAGCCCTACCTCGCCTCTTTAAATCTCACTCTTGCATGTCTCACCTTGATGCACATTCTATTTCTAAATGATAGAAAGGTTTACTCCTCATACCAAGTTTATTATGATAAATTTACTTATGTTGATCTATTTTATGACAAGAAAAAGAAACCCAATGATTACTGCACTTCCTCTCCTAGCAAGATCACAAAAAATTCAAATCTGAAACATCTCCACAAGCTCATGATACTTTGCATCCCATGAATAAGACAAATGATTTCTCAATCAAGATTATGAGGTTAAAAAATGTGAGCATGGATCTACCCAAAGCCATCAAGTTGCAAAGCATATCTATAATGGTTAGTCCCCAACTCCATAACTTCCACTAGTTTCAATTCTCTTCAATGGTTCCTTGACTAACCACAGTTGGATAAATAAAACACAAGTCTTATACTAGTCAACGTGTGACATCACTTTGCATGTCAAGTGAAACTCTTCCAAAGGAATGACTAGATTATCCACCATCTTAATGCATGTCCCATCCAGTTATTGTGTGATCAAAATGTGACACTTTTATAAACCATTACACTCAAGAGAGAATCCATGAAGAGGGAGTCTCAAGAAGCGGCTTATAGCTTACTATCCATGGCGTGCAAGAATCATCTAGATAATGACGATGACTCTCAAATGAACCTAATAAGAAAGATCCATGCAAGGTGCACTATAGCATGGAAGATTCAAATGATAATGCAAAGTAATCTAAGATGAAATGCAATATCTCCGCTAAAAATGATATGCAAGAAATGCAAGGAAAGTAGATCTAAACTAGATGAATTAAGATAAATTCAAAAAAGTATATAACAAAGATAAATAATAGTATAATGCTTCAATAATACCAATATACAATATGAGCTAGGACGCAAGAAGGCTTTGAGATGCAAGAACTCCAAGATCTCCAAAGGGGCAAGATGCAAGAGCTCCAACAACCATGTTCTCCATTTTTTTCTATTATCCAAGAATGAGGAGAGAGCTTCATTTTATAGGAGATTAGAAATGAGTGGACATTCAAGATGCAGAGGCAAAAATAAATTATCAATGGCGGATATTAAATATTGAGTGATCCATGTGCTCATATCTTAAAGAGGCAAAATCAAAGGCTAAGATTAAGAGGCAAAACAATGAGTGGTTGAGATAAAGAGGTAAAAATATTTTTCAAAAGATTCTATCTCATTGAAAAGTGCAATTTCTTATTATTATTTATTATTTTCTTTTTTTATGTGCACTTAGAATAAAGGGGTTTTTATTATTTAATTAAAAGGTTTTTTGTTTAATTAAAATGAAGTATGTTCTTTTAATTAAATAAAGCTTAGGATAAAGTGGTCATACTTTTGGATATAAATAAAATAAATGATTAAGTGGTGATTTGATCCATAAAATGAGAGATTAAATAAATACATGAAAATTGATTAAGAACAAAATGTAGTCTAGTATTTAAATTTTAATGTTTAGAAAAGGTCCCATAGCCTACTGAATTTTTTTTTTGGGTGATTACAGTTATGTCCATTCGAGAAGATGGTGTGAGACACACCCCTCTAGTGCCCGCACCACTCATCCATTTAAAAGGAGTATCTGAAGGAAATATTTCTCAATGGAGAAAACATCGACGATGAAGAATATAAAAAAGGGAAAAGAACCACTACCCCAAATGTCCTTTACCTCTAGCCTAGTTTATATATGATAGCCTTTACATTTTTTACTTACTTTGAGACTTAATGGATCATGTAGTTATCTTTCTCTTCAATTTTTATTTAATTTAAATGATGGATTGTGCCCCATAAGGATTACATTTTTGAATAGTATACTAATTAGGAATGGGTACTTGTAATGGACCCTTATAAATGTTATATATGTTTAGAGTTGAAAGAGGCTAACTAATGCCTCTTGATTGTATTCCTCTCGCTGATAGATTTTTTAGACTATGTCTATCATTCAGGTGAGTTTCACACCTACAACAGGACCCCTTGTCCTTACTCAGACCCTTGGTCATGCATTGTACCTACATACATTAGCAAGACCCTTGAAATGATAGATTCTAAATTTTTGTTAAGATTTCACTATGAACCTATAAAATGTTGAGAAAGCCTTAACATATCACCTTATAGTACATATTTTACTTTTTCCGTGTTCCTTCTCCCTTTTCTCAATTAAGAAACAACGAACTAACTTCTAAAATCTCAGAGGTTGTTTTGCATAGCACATTAGGTCCTCCATATGTAGAACTTACCAACTATCCTTATTTATGTGTGAGTCTATTAGGGATCAACAAAAATGATTTGTTTTTTTCTTAATGTGCACTTTCATGCATTATAAAAGAATAAATTAATGGAAACTCATTACATATATCCTATGTTACAGATAAAACCTTATATACATATTTTAAAACCTTGTGCCTACACAATGATAAATTTATAAATAATTATGCTCTTATTCATGATTATAATTTTGATTGTTCTTTTAATTTCACCCCAATTTGGGTGATTAAATATCGGTTAATTCTTTGGAATGTTTCAATTTATATCGGAAAAGTTTGAATTCTTTGAGTTGATTCTAGGTTATAGGTTGTCGGTCATAAATCAGCTGAAGATTTTTTGTGCAAGGTTTTGCAATTCACGAAAATTCTATGGTAAATGTTGATTTCTTTTATAACAAAATTATGACTTTGTAGGTGTCTTCTAGTTATAAAATCTAGTGGAAAGGATAAATAAATTTGTTTTATGGTACTAAGAATAGCAAGAAAGGCATAGAAAAGATCGGTTTGGTGTTTAAGTTATATCTTTGACCAATCCTATGCTCTTCACATGAACTTGCTACATTCACTGTCTTTATAAGTATTGAACTAACAAATGTGTGTGTGGGTATGTGTGTGTGCGCGCGCAATGTTTTAGTTCTGTTAGTTGATTTGTGAAATCAAAATTGTCTTAATTTTTTCATTTTTATCTTGTTAGAAATCAATTTTTATTTTTATAAAATGTTGATCAAGAATTTGGTAATATATAGATTTTCTTCAAACAAAAATTAAATGTATTTTCCAAATCATGTTTAGAAATTATATAAATGACAACTAAATTCAAAATAAAAATCATAAAACACACTAATTACTAGATAAAACTATCAATAAACTAATTTATAAATTTGTTAATATTTGAAAATAAATTATTTGGGAAATGCCGTTTAAAGCATAAAGGAATGTCCCCATAAGAAAATAAAATAAAAATGCTTCCTCACCTTTTGAAATGAGTAGTATAAATCGTATAAATATATTCTTTACCGTTTAATCAACGGGTATAACTAGAAACGTGAGTGGAACCAAAAATTTCTCACAGCGTACATATGAACGTTCTACTTTACCGTTTCGTTTGTCATTATTTCCTCCATCGAGTGCATAATTGAAAATATATTACTAGTTGATTTTACGGAAAATACATTACTAGTTGCTTTTACGGTTACATTTCTGCTGCACCATGTGACCGTTTCACCTTTACTAACGTATTATTGCAGAGCAGCATGCCGTAATGTCATTTTGTATTACAATCTAATAAAGCATTAAAATTAATCTCAACTGAAACGTTTTAAAAAGGTGTTCTTAAAGTGTAACAAAATTGAGGACAGTTACACGTTTCAAGAACAATGACGACGGAAAATAATACATTGTTCATACTTTTAGAAAGTATCATAATGAAATTTAAATCTCGGTGAAATTTACAATGATAATCTTCGTAATTTAAGTTTGTTGTTATGAAATAAGCTGAAAATCTTGCAATAAAATCTTTTACAAAGTGTATGTAAATTTTAAATATTTTCCTTATTATGTTATTATTATTATACAATAAGTGGGGATTCATATAAAATATAAAAAAAAATAGAAAATTATATAGATGAAAGAATTATGTGGAAAAACTATTTTGAGATAATAGATTGTGAATCATGCGATTATATAAAATCTTATACCCACTTTGGAGAGAATCTTTTGAGAATGGTAAATGCATTGGTGCCTTTACATTAGTTTTATGTGGGCTCAATCAAATACTCCTAAATAAAAATATATAGCGACAAAGGCACCTTTGACAGATTATTCCCCAATGACTCACATCCTCAAGTAGCATTTCATTAATGTTGGTCTCATTCATTAAAAACAATATCCACATCATTTAAGGCAGAATGGTAAAGATTAGTAAGTGAATTCAAAGTCACCTATATCTACAACTATAATACTATACCCTTTTCATGAATGTATTTGACAACTAATACCAATATTCCTTGGAATCTAAATTGTAAATTATTTCTCCTTTTTAACCCTAAGAATCTATGTACATCTCCAAAGAATGTTGAAGACTTATAAAATATACCAAGATTATAAAGTAAAAGAAACCTTAACCCTGATAGTCTCCAACTCGATATTATATGTTGTAAATACATCCATATAAAATATGATATTGTATGAAAAGAACTTAATCACAAACATTGTTGCCTGAAGGAAATCTACAATATCATTTAATGTGTCAATATTTATTAACATATCCCTAATACAAGTTCTACCATCTATCACACAATGATGCTATCCATGAACACCCTTATAATATCATGATGTAAGCTTAATTTGTAGTCAACTAAATTGCACTCCAACTATCAGAATAATTTAATAACCCTACAATACAAAGCAATTAATGTAGAAAGTCCTTGTGAGAAAGCCACATTCTTAGTTCCTTTTGTACAAACCATATATATTACATTGAGAGTTAGAAAATAAAAATTGGTGTCTCTTAATCATCCTAGTTATTATACATCTAAACATATATATTTAATTGCCAAATGTCGTTCAACTATCCAAGTCACTAACCAAATTTGTATTCACAAATCCCTCTATGTCTAATGACTTATTAACAACATATGTACTATGATAGCACAAATAATAATCAATATTCTTACACGTGTATTTATAAAAAACCTTTACTCATATGATGGTCTAAGCCTAATTTATAGCCAACTAAATTACACTCTAACTATCATAATAATTTTAATAACCCTAAATTAGAAACCAGTAAATGTACAAAGTCCTTGTACCAAAACCACATCCTTCATTCCTTGTGTAGAAACCATATAATTTACTTTGATAGTTAAAAACTGAAATGTGTGGTGCCTCTTATTCACCCTATTTATTATACATCTAAACATATATACATAGTTGTTAGTGGTATTTCAACTATCTAATTCCCTAACTCAATTTGTATCCATAAATGTCTCTATGCCTAATAACTTATTAACATCATATATAGCATGATAACACAAATAATAATAAAAGTTATTAAATATGTATTTATAAAACCTCTTAGTTAAATCACATTGAGTACTTTTTAAAATTGTTCTAGATATAAACTTATCAAAAAATCTTATTTCTTAGGTAAAATATATTATAGTGAAAACTATTAAATACATTAAGGTGTGAACAAAAATAACATAATCATGTTAGACATTCACTCAAGATTGTCATCTAGCTGAGGATAAACATCTAATGTAAGCTTATTCCCAATATAAAATAAAAACACATTGATTTACAATCATTTAAATTAAATTAATGTAAAATGGTAGTAGTATATTTATCCAAATTGAAATAATTTTTTATCTACTTACTCTCTTCTAGTTTTTATACCAAGAATAGATTTCATAGCTTGTAAATTGTTCACAAAAAAATGTACAAGAAAGTTGGGGTTTGCTCTCCTTAATCATCAAGTTGTAGTTACCAATAAATATCTTATCATCCAAAGAAAACATATTGATTATAATATAGTTTCAAATTGTTTCAATATGAAAAACATAATATTTATTTCTCCTAGTGAAAACCAAACTCAATAAAAAATAATCAAAATTCTTGTACTTCACTTTGAGAAACAATTACAGGCAATACAATGACTTTTTTTAATTTATAAAGACATGTTCCCTTATGTTCATAATGAAAATATTAGGTTATCTAATATAAATACTCTTCTTAAGATCACTATGCAAGAAATAAAATATTTTAACTTTTCATCTCCTCAATCTCACAATAATATGCTACAATAATATATAATTAGAATATAATAGAAGGTAACTATGTAGTAGAAAAAACTTATTTTTGTGAAAAATCTCCGTCTCTCTAGAAAAATGGTGTTAGTAACTATTTTTTGCTTATACTAATCTAGTTAATAATCTACATCACTTTTATTTATACACATGGTGGTAATCTGTGTCGTTTAAGTAGTCATTAGGAAAACTACAAAGAACCTAGACTATGTGTCACAACTCTCAAGATCCTAATCTTCTTCTTAACATAGGTTAAATTTAAGAATCATTCTTTAAAATGAGGGTCTCTCTAAAGGTTCTAGTTTCATTGCTATTTTTCATGAAATCAAATTTACATAATAGAATTTAGGTGGATTATACTTATCCAATGGATTGTATTGTCTCCTAAATCTCCTCAACATTTGAGTAATAGGATCTACATATTCTTATATGATCAAACAACATATCCTTATCTAAAATATCATCTAAACCATCTTCTTCTTCTACATCCTATAATCCTTATATTTATTGTTCCACATGTGAATCTTCATTCTTCTTGAGATTACTCTCAAATTTTATAGTGTTTACCAAGATGGTATTGTGGCCTTGAGTTTATTCTTAGATTCTATTTAGTTAAGTTTGTTCAAATTTGTTACTAAAACTACTGAACTAACTCACTACAAAATTGGCTAAGTTTTTAAAATATATAAAATTATAGACAACTCTGCTAACATATTATGTTATTACATTTCCCTGCGATGTATTTTTCTTTGGTGTCATTGCTAAAGGTTTCATGTGATGCTTGGTTATTTAGTGTATTCTTTTGCAAAATCATAAGATATATTCTTTTGGTTTAGTTCCTTCCTAATTTACTAGAATCACAACATGAAATGTCATTTACTCCATACATAGTTGTTTTTAACTCTACCATTACGCTTAGAAAGCATCTAACCTCAAAGGACTTTTCTACAAACTCTAATTTTTGAATTCACTTTCCCTTCTCTATTATAATTTCCAAGATATAAAGGACTTACATATTTTATCTAGATTTGCATAGATTTTGGGTTCAACTCTTGATTTTCGAAAGAATAAATTTACTTCTACACTAATAAATGAACCCAATTCATCTCCAATTTTAGCTAGGGCTTCAATGCTCCAAAACTCAAGGTGTCATCTGCGTTTTTTATGATGATACATGTATTATATGAATTTTTTTCTCCCAACCTACAAAATAAAAATTGAAACCTTCATAAGAAAGAGGCTTACCATACAATATTTCCCTTTTTAGGTATTTATTCAGCCTTTTGAAAATGAGAAAAAAATATCAAGTATCAAGGGATCATATACTCACCTAGCCATTGAACACATACATCCATCAATCTATAATCTTATCCATCGAGTGATATGGACCCAATCTCTTTATGAAGATGACATAGCTCTAGATATGTGCCCATGTTAGATCTAGTATTTTAAATTCAATGACATATTCTCTACTATCATTCCTTGATTTAGTCTCCTATTATTTTTATGAGAATGGTTCTCTTTCTACTTCTAAACGTCGCCCACCCTAAGGTTAACGTCTCCTATTAGAATTAGTTCCCTAGCGAGAAATACCTTGTATAACACTTTCTTAGAACAAGGTTCATATTTCATGGTTGAAATTTCCATGAGTTGCTGCCTGGTTGATAACTCTGACTTTTTCCCTCAAGGCCTCCATCGAGGGGTACTCAATTTTCTAGTTGTAACAAATAGAGGAATTAAAAAAATGTGATTTAATTCATAGAATGCTATGCCCCATGCAGGGTATGCATAGTGTAACATTTTTAAAAGATTTCAATAAAATTGAAAACAATTTTATCATTAAACATCATTACCACTAATGAAAATAATTAAACAAATCAATTGATTTAGTTTAAGGGAAAAATAGAAAGATGAATTTATCTTTATCTTTGAACTTAACATTTACTACAATAAGAAAACTATAAATTAAATTGAAGATAGTCAAGTGCTTTCCAATTGAATCATCATCTTATCTATTTTTAGAAAATAATTATACTTTATCATATAGTTTTCTTGAAATCACTTTTGCTCTCCTATAAGTTCTATGCATTAGCATCCTAAGATGCATTAAGAAAGAATAAAGAAGGAAAAATTGAATTGTTCTTCATGTCTTCTTTTACAAATTTCGCAAATATTTGTTAAATATCCTAGATAGAATTATTTCATTTATAACTAGAACATAATGGTTTATTCTTTTGAAAAACATAATACATTTTAAGCTTCTACATATAAAATAAATTACCACTACATTTATTAATATCTACGTAACGGTAGATATAATAGTTTTTAATTTATAGAAAGATCTACAAACTAATACAATTCAAAAGCTCCCACTATTATAAAAAAGTATCAGTAGTTAAAATAAATGTATCGCGTGTCTCTCTCTATATTTAACTATTAAATCTAACATAAAATATTAAGAATTAAGGTGAAAATTTTCCAATAAATTCTTGTATGAACTCTATTTAAATCTAGAATATTTTTCATATTTTTTTGGATGACCATTAAAAAATAATCTGGGATGCATAATTTAATAAAAAACTAAATTAAAAAAAAAAAACATATATACATGTAATTTGAGTGGAGAGAGAATTTTAAAGAAAACTCTAGTACATAAAGAGGATAAATACATATGACTCTTCAATTCACATGATATGCTATTAGAAATTACCATTATAAATTTTGATTATAAAAACAACTACATACCTATGAAAATTAATATTGTTAGGATAAACTATCCTATACCCAGGAGCCAGTCTACAAACATCCTCCACAACAAAGATGTTATCAACACTAGATTATAATTAGATAATGAAGTAATGAGATGATTACAAAGGTACAAAGGCTCTGCTTATATAGGCAAGAGTAGATAGGAAACATGGACAAGGTTGAGACATGTGTCTCAACCTGGAGGAAGGAGAGTTCTGATAGAACTCAACAATATCCTCTAAGATAAGGTGGAGTCTAAGTTAGACTCAATGACATCCATCTATCCAATTAATGAATGTACCTAAGTAAACTTTAGTAAAGAGTAAATAGTGAACTATTTACTCTAACACCCCCGTTAAGTGTAACTTAGGGAGTACAACAATGTAGAAGAAAATATTTATGGGTCCCGAAACAAGGCCATGTTAGGTACACATGTGAAACTACAATGCAATCTCTCATAACTACAGAAAAAGGAGAAAACCCTACAGGAGAAAACTCCTCTCCAAAAGAGAGAACATGATGTTAGTAATAACTGAGGTGGGGGGGTGAATCACTGGCCTCAAAAATTTATCCTTTAAAGTTTAATCCACCAATCAATACACCTCAGATTATTAAGTCCTTACAAAATGTATGTCTTTGAAATAATTGAAATAATTAACTGTTTGTCAGTGTACCTTGTCTGTCCTTATTCTCCTTTATTACCGATAAGAAGTAAAACTTATTTACTGATACTCAGTAAATATGCAGAGTATACCAATCAATCTAGAAATGCATATGTGAAATGTAAAGCAATAAAGTAATAAACCATACACATAACACATGGATTTTAACTTGGAAACCCTGTTAAGGGAAAAAACCACTGGGACCGGTACCCCAAATTTTCACTCTTCTGATGTGAGCCCTATTAGGAGCCAACCCTGTTAAAGGTTACAAACACACTGTTAAGCGTGACCTTGTTAGAGTATTTTTATACATAGGTTGTCACTTAGTATCTGGCATCTATGCTACCATCCTTGAATCAGCCTTTAGACTGTCTATAAGCTTTATGCTAATCTTACTACCATCCTTGATGCAACCTCCTTCTTAGACTGTCAATAGGCTTTAGGTAAAACTGATGCTACTATCATGAATCAACCTTTTTGGTAATCTATTAGGATATACCTGAATTATAGAAGACGGTTAAGTCCTGCTCTGTTAAGAGACTTAATGCTTGAATGGTTAAACTAAAACACAATGACCTATTTCTAATGCAACTTTGAATTGCAGATATTTAGATCTATTTACATACATTAACTCTCTAATTAATGTATCAATTCAATTCCTTTGTACTTCACACTTTTTTCTCTGTGATGTTGTGCTTCATTGTTCATTGGTGTCTGCAAAATTCTTTAGCTCTCTCTTAGCTTGATTGATCAGGACTGTATGAAGTTTAACCTTCACCAGTTTCTCTTCAGCATCTTCTTTCAATTCACTCCCCTGTGTATCTGATTGCTTGCCAAAATGAATTATTCTTGTCTCTTATATAGACACGATATTCCTTTATTTTTTATTCTTGATTCTTGATTCTTTGTTTGAAAAACAATCTAGCCAATTTGATTTATGGCTTTAACTCCTGATTATCTCATAGTTATCTTCTTGCCAACTGTATAAATCAATTGCTTAACTGTGGGTGAATAAAACAAATAAAACAATCAGTTAAGTCTATCCTTAAGCTCTGCCAGCTAGATTGTTTTGTCATTTTCTGATCTCTCTGTTCTGTCAGTCAATTCTATAGTTCGTCACCAGTGACAACTGCCAATTCCTTTGGTGTAACTTCAATTAGCTTCAGGATCTCTGTCTGTCGGGTATCATTGGATATTGCTCGTTGGACAACTCTATTTTCAGCTCATCGGGCATCCTGTGATTCTGCTTCATCGGGAAACACTGTCTTCTGCTCGTCGGGAAACACTGTGACTTTATCTTTGTCTTTACCTATGGTGTGCACTCCGTCGGTGTTGTCTATCACTTAGTGAGTACTTGACTTTTATGCATTTCTAAAAGCATAACCTCTATTCCATTGATTCTCTAAAGTATTTGGCATTATGTATATGACCGTACATATGATATCAAGTCGACATCAATGACAATACAAACCACTAACTGGTTTAATATTTTGCATCATCTTCAACTTAATATTATCAAATATTCAATCAGTTACATGTCATCAATCTCTCCCTTTGGTATTGATGGAAACATGTTATATTATCACAATATACTATTTCTAATGCAACATTAAATACAGTTGTTGAGATTCATCAAGTTACCAAACAGTTTGTTTTGATAACTAATAAAAATGTATGACCGCCAGTAAGCTCTGTGTTAGCTTAGATTTGATTCTTCCATCTTTCCCTATTTCTTCTTCTGATGTGTTGTGTCCTCTATTTGTGTCAATTTCTCTCTTTGGATTGTTCTTGTTCTTTATGTCACTATATTTTATTTGCAACTTTTATAAAAATTCTCTCCCTATGGATATGATCTCTCCCTGTTTGGAGTAATCTGATAATAAATAATTTCTGATGGTAATATGGATACATTCTCTCCCTTTGACAACAATGCCAAACAAATATTTATCAAATATCTGACATTCTATCAAACAGTTTCTTCTATCCATAATATATTCCTTGAATTTCCCTTATCCATCATCAATATAACAATATGTTATGGTGATAGAGGCAGAACTTTTAATGCCTGTGATATCCTGTTAAACTACTGTAAGCTTAACTAGTTCCATTAATATGTTGTTAATGTGCTACTATTCCTCTATTCCATGGGCTAGCACCCTCTTGCTGCTTTTTCTATCAAAAACAATATGTTATGGTGCTCAATTCTAATATATACCTTTCTGCATATAGATGTAGCTTTGAAGTTCATTTTATGCTTGCATCAATCATGAATGATATTTTGATAATATATGGCTGATGCAGCCTTCAGTCCTTTTACTGACTGATAGACATGGGTTTGACCCCTAGTCCTTTTCTCAGGTACTCAAATGTATTCTCGGGCAATGGCTTAGTGAAGATGTCAGCCAATTGTTCTTTTTATTGCACATATTCAAGCATGACCTCTTTTTCTTGAACTTGTTCTCTTAAATAATGATACTTGATGGCAATGTGTTTGGTCTTTGCATGCATGACTGGATTCTTAGAAATATTTATTGCACTAGTGTTATCACAATAGATAAAAACTGGTTCTATGATCTTCATATGCATACCTTCCAGCAACTGTTTGATCCATGCAATATTTGAGCAGTTTGTAGTATCAGCAACATATTCTACTTCTGTAGTAGACTAAGAGATGCATCCTTGCTTCTTTCTAATCCATGTGACAAGTTTGTCACCCATAAAGAATGCTCCTCCAGTTGTGTTATTTTGATCATCAAGATTTCCAGCCCAATCAGCGTCGGTAAACACTTTTAGTTCAAATTTTCCTTCTCTTCTATACCATAAGCCAAATTCCTCAGTATTCTTCAGATATCTTAGAATTCTTTTCACAGCAGTTATATGTGATTCCCTGGGGTTAGCATAAAATCTAGCAAAAATTCCTACTGCATGTGCAATATCTGGTCTAGTGTGTACAACATACATGAGTTTTCCTATCATTTATCTGTATAGAGCCTGGTTTACCTCTGTTGTCTTGTCTTCCTTTGTTAATTTGCATCCAATAGCCATTGGTGTTCCAACAAGTTTGGAATCTTCCATTTTGAATATTTTCATAACTTCTTTGATGTATTTGGACAGTGTAATGAAAATACCTTCACTTTGTTGAATGATCTGTAGACCAAGAAAGAACTTGATCTCTCCAAACATAGACATCTCAAATTCTTTTCTCATCTCATCAGTGAATGATTTACATATCATATCATTGCATCCAAATATGATGTCATCAACAAATATTTCAGCAATCAAAGTGTTAGCATTAGTATCTTCTTTCAAATAAAGATTATTATTTTCACTAGTCCTCATAAATCCAATACTTATTAGATAGGAATGAAGTCATTCATACCAGGCTCTGGGAGCTTTTTTCAATCCATACAAGGCTTTGTGAAGTCTACATACCATGTTCCTCCTGTCTAGATCCACAAACCCTTCTGGTTGCTCAATGTATACTTCTTCTTCAAGTATTCCATTTAGGAATGCTAACTTGACATCCATTTGATATACATTGAATCCTTTGTATGCAACATAAGAAGGTAGAATTCTTACTCCTTCTAGCCTAGCAACGGGTGTAAAGGTTTCTCTATAGTCTATACCTTCCTCTTGTGCATACCCCTTACATACAGGTCTTGCTTTGTTCCTTGTGACTTCTCCATTCTTGTTCAGGTTGTTCATGAATATCCATTTTGTACCGATGATGTATTCTTGTTATCTGGTCTTGGCACAAGTGACCATGTCTTTTTATTTTCAATCTGTTCAATCTCATCATTCATAGCACTTATCCATTCCTCATTATCTAGTGCAACATTGACAGATTTTGGTTCAAACTCACAAATTAAGCAATTTGAGTTTAAAGACTTACTTCTTATTCTTGTACCAACTTTCTTATCTCCTATTTTCTAGTCCTCTAGATGGTTCCTTCTTACATATCTTGCAAGTAGAGGTATAGCTCTTTGTGTATCATTTTGATTTTCATTACCTTGCACATCATTTTGATCAGTATCCTGACCATCAGTAGCAACATTCTAACCATCGGTTGCAACATTTTTTTGTTCAGGATTTAAGCACTATTTCTCAGGTAGAGTTATGGGTCATTCATAGTATACAAACTTGTTGTAGTCCTTTGGTTCTTTTGTGCTTTCCAATTCATTCTTTTCTACAAATTCATCAATCTTCACATTTTCACTTTCAACTATTTTGTTAGAACCCTTGAGTAGACATTTAAAAGCTTTGCTTTTGGTAGAATATCCCAGAAAAATACCTTCATCACTTTTGGTGTCGAACTTTCCATTTCTATTATCTTTTAAGACATAACATTGACTGCCAAATATTTTGAAGTAACTTACATTGGGTGTTTTACCATACCATAGCTCATAAGGAGTCTTCTTTGAGTCCTTTCTCAATTGTACTCTGTTAAGTGTATAGACAACAGTGCTAACAGCTTCCCTCCAAAAGATCTAGGTGATGTCCTTCTCTGTCATCAGTGTTCTTCCACAATCAATTATTGATTTGTTCCTTCTTTCAACAATCCCATTTTGCTATGGTGTTCTTGGTGCAAAAACCTATCTTTTTATACCATGCTCATTACAGAAATTAGTGAATTCATCTGATATAAATTCTCCTCCTCTATCTAATCTTAAAAATTTTAGATCCTTACCACTCTATTTTTCTACCATAGCCTTGTACCATTTAAACATCTTGAATGCTTCAGAGTTTTCTATTAGAAACATGACTATCATCATTCTAGAGTAATCATCAACAAAGAGAATAAAATTTCTATCTCCATAATAGCTCTTTGTCCTCATAGGTCCACATAAATCAATATGGACTAATTCTAGAATGTCATCAGATGTATGGGTTTTAATTTTGAAAGTAGACTTTGTCATTTTACCTTTTTGACAATTTTTGCACATGATGTTGTTTAGCTTTTGTCATCGTCGATAAGCCTCTTACACTTCTTTTCCTGCTTATTTTCATCGTGTTGTCAAAATTCACATGACACAGTCTTTTGTGCCACAACCATATGTCTTCATTCCTAGTCATCAGTCAAGTGGGGTTAGTATCATTTAGATAGAATAATTTACCTTTGGTCTATTCACCGGTACCAATCAGTATTCCTAATTCATTGAAGATCTTTGCCTTCTTGTTCTCAAATGCTACTCTATGACCTAAATTATTCAGTTGAGAAACACTCAATAGATTATAATTCAATCCTTTTACCCAATAAGCATTTTAACATTTAATCAGGTTATTCAACATAACTGTTCCTTTACCTTCAATTTGACAAGGTGTATCATTTCCCATTCTTACTGTACCACCTTTATTGTATTCAAAAGTATTAAACTTTTCTTTGTCACCGGTCATATGGTGATTGCAGTCACTATCTATAATCTAGATATCATTCTTAATAATCTTAGATATGAGTGCAATTTCTTCATACCTTTCATCTTCATCTGAATCATCCTTCATAGCTACAAATACTATCTTCATATCATCATCTGGTTCAGTGTCAGTGTCTTCATCTTTGCAAGTAGCTAGCTAACTAGCCTTCTTGCCTTTATCCTTGTAATCTCGGGTATCATTTCTTTCTGATCATCGGTAACCTCTGTAATCTTTGTTGTCACCTCTGTCAGATTTCTTCTCAAAAGATCTGTTATCACTTCTGTCATCTTTTCTTTTGTTAGGGCATCTTGCAGCAAAGTGTCCAATCTCTTTACAATTGAAACATACAAGTGGTAAATTTCCTTTGTATTTACCTTTGCCTCTTTGCATTCTTCTCGCCATGAGTGCTTCTATTTCATCTAGATCTTCTTCTTAACTTTCGCTTTCAGTGTCTCTTCTAGATGAGTATCTCTAACTAGATTTGCTTATTCTCATAGAAGACATAAATGTAGACTCTAAACTTGGTAAGACACTATTATCAAAATTATTCATCTCAAATAAAATCAGTCTACCAATCAAGCTATCAAGAGTGACTGTACAATTTTCTACTGGCCTCATTTCTTGAATAGCAGAGACTCTAATAGCATATATACAGGAAATAAGGTTCATAATATTTTACTTACCACTATCTCCTTTTCAAGTGTACTTCCAATGCCTCATATAGCATTGACTACTTCTTTTATTCTTGTGCTGTACTGAGTGATGTTTTCACCTTCTTTCATTCTAAGATCATCAAACTTTCCTCTAAGTCTTTTTGCCTTAGCTCTTAGAACATTCGTATCACCTCCATGTACAAGTTTTAGCTTATCCCACATTGTCTTTGCATTTTTGCAATCTTTGACATCCTCAAATTCAACATAAGAGAGCGAGGAAGAAAGCTCTATAACCATGTAGTTATGTTCATGTTTTACTCTCAATTGATCTACCATCAATGGTCCTGTAGGCAACACATATTTATTATCTAAGTATTGAGTAATATCATTGCCAATACTTGATAAGTGGAGGTTTATTCTTCTTTGCCATGAAGCAAAGTTGTCTTTTTTCAACTTGTGCACATCTCGTCTGTTCATCTTGTGATCTTTACTTAGGTCTTGAGACCTTCCTTCTAAGCACACAAGCTCTAATACCAATTTTTAGTAATAACTGAGAGGGAGGGGGGTGAATCAGTGGCCTCAAAAATTTATCCTTTAAACTTTAATCCACCAATCAATACACCTCAAATTATTAAGTCCGTACAAGATGTATGCCTTTGAAATACTTGAAATAATTAATTGTCTATCGGTTTACTGTGTCTGTCCTTATTCTCCTTGATTATCGATAAGCAGTAAAAATTACTTACCAATACTTAGTAAATATGCAGAGTATACCAATCAATCCAGAAATGCATATGTGAAATGTAAAACAATAAAGTAATAAACCATACACATATAACACATGGATTTTAACGTGGAAACCCTGTTAAGGGAAAAAACCACTAGGACCGGTACCCAAAATTTTCACTCTTCTGAAGTGAGCCCTATTAGGAGCCAACCCTGTTAAAGGTTACAAACACACTATTAAGCGCAACCTTGTTAGAGGATTTTTATACATAGGTTGTCACTTAGTATCTGCAATCTCTGCTACAATCCTTGAATCAGCCTTTAGACTGTCAATAGGCTTTATGCTAATCTTACTACCATCCTTGAATCAGCCTCCTTCTTAGACTGTCAATAGGATTTATGCTAATCTTACTACCATCCTTGAATCAGCCTCCTTCTTAGACTGTCAATAGGCTTTAGGTAAGACCGATGCTACTATCATGAATTAACCTTTTGGTAATCTGTTAGGATATACCTGAATTATAGAAGACGGTTAAGTCCTGCTCTGTTAAGAGACTTAATGCTTGAATGGTTAAACTGAAACACAATGACCTATTTCTAATGCAACTTTCAATTACTGATATTCAGATCTATTTACGTACAATACCTCTCTAATCAATGTATCAATTCAATTCCTTTGTCCGTCACACTTTTTTCTCTGTGATGTTGTGCTTCATTGTTTATCAGTGTCTTCAGAATTCTTTAGCTCTCCCTTAGCTTGATTGATCAGGTCTGTATGAAGTTTAGCCTTCACTAGTTTCTCTTCAACATCTTCTTTCAATTCACTCCCCCGTGTATCCGATTTCTTGTGGAAATGAATTATTCTTGTCTCTTATATAGACATGATATTCCTTTATTTCTGATTCTTGATTCTTGATTCTTGGTGTAAAAAATAATCCAGCCAATTTGATTTATGGTTTTAACTCCTAATTTATCTTGTAGTTATCTTCTTGCCAACTGTATAAATCAATTGCTTAACTGTGGTTGATAAAAAAAATAAAACAATCAGTTAAGTCTATCCTTAAGCTCTTCCTACTATATTTTTTGTCATTTTCTGATCTCTCTATTCTGTCGGTCAATTCTACAGTTCGTCGCCAGTGACAACTACCAGTTCCGTCAGCGTAACTTCAGTTAGCTTTGGGATCTCTATCTATCAGGCATCATTGGATCTTGCTCGTTGGAAACTCTATTTTCAACTCGTCAGACATCCTGTGATTCTGCTTCATCATGCAATACTGTCTTCTGCTTGTCGGGCATCGCTATGACTTTATCTCTATCTTTTCTGATTGTGTGCACTATGTCAGTGTTGTCTATCACTTAGTGAGTACTTGACTTGTATGCATTGCTGAAAGCATAACCTCTGTTCCTTTGATTCTTTGAAGTCTTTGGCATTATGTATATGACCATATAGATGATATCAATTTGACATCAATGACAATACAAACCACTAACTGGTTTAATGTTTTGCATCATCTTCTACTTAACATTATTCAACATTCAATCAGTTACATGTCATCATATGAAGGTTTGAGAAACTTTCAAAAAGATGTCCTGAAATCATGAACATGAAAATTGTTGAAGCACAAAGAATATGTAGACAACTGTCGATGGGTGATATGGTGATATATCTAATGATCTCCTATGAAGAAGATGATGATTAGGAAGACAACAATCTGTATGAGTGCTCCAAATGGCACTTCTTGAACATTTATCAGATGGCAATAATGGTAATAGCATCTGCCGATTGAAGATACAGATGACACAAGAATCTGCATGACTGACTTTCACTAGACAACTAATGATGTTGTTTGAGTGATACCATTTTCACTTTTTAATCAAGTTGAAAATGCAGGTGCAATAGTCTTAAAAGGAATCCAAGAGTGTTTCAGCAAACTTCAAGTGAAACCAAGGAAGCCTCCAGAAAAAGGAATGCAAGAGTGTCTCAATGCACTTCAAGCAAAACCAAGGAAGTATTAGCACAAACAGTATGATACCCCCCATAATGCTGACTTGGGTGAGGCATAAGACATCCATTGAAACAATGTGTCACCATTATGTATAAGGGAGAAAATATGGGTCTGTGACTGAGAAAAGGGTGTGTGCGGTCAAACTACACACTCACACGAGGCAAGAATATCACCAATTTTTCTGTTGTCGTGGATGAAATGCCACTTTGAAAAAGTTGTGATTGGAAAACAAAGGCTCTACACAACCTCCCATGGCACTTTATAATCTAGGACGCGTACAATAATATGGCGCATCATGTGTGCAAAAGTCCCCAAAAGAGATGGATGGACATTGGATGTAATGTATCTACAATAGTACTGAGAAAAGATGTTCAACAGAAACAAAGGAAAAAAACTCAAGAAAAACTGGAAAAAGGTGCACCCATAAGTAGTGCATGAAATCACCTTTGCGACGATGCTTTAGTTTCCAAAAATGGACTCCGGATGTCCAAGTTAGGGTCATGTGAAGAAAAGCGCCTATTAGGGCCAAAAGGTGAAACAAATTACCCACCCCTTTTTTTGTACCCGGGGGCAAGGCTTTTGGTCCTCAATGGGACCATCAGCTCATCATGGTAGAAAAGAGTGCCCCTCCCAGATGGAGAGGGCCCAAGAAGAGTTGAATAGGTGAATGGATCCGATGGTGGTGCTGTGTGCCACCCCCATAACAACCAAGAACCATCAAAGGCAAAAGCAAAACATTGCCATAATGATGTAAATCCACACAAAAGTGGACACAGAGAGGGTCATTGCAGATGAAGAAATAAATGTCTTACCCACTGTAGAAATAGAATAAATTCCAAGGCCTTAGTATTCACGCCATGAGCCGACCTTCAAAGCTCCTCGAAACATGCTTATAACTCGACCAAGAGGCAATGGGAGCTGTCTTGGATAATGTACACCACACAGGAAGAATTCACCACTCTGAAGTCCTTTTCAAAAAGGAATGTGAGCCTTTACTCAGCTACCACCATTAAAATGAAGAGACTGCTGCGATGAAGAGGATGATCTTGAAGCACACCTCCCACTCAAAACTGCCGACCAAAAGGGAGATGTGAACCTTCCCACTCATGTAGAGGCTCTCCACCACTAAGCAACTAATATTGGCAAAGTATAAACATGAGCCAAAATGATTGAAAGAGACAACAACTATTAAGCCTCCCTTAAGTGGGATTGCAGGTATTTATTCTCTATGTGGACCTGCAGATATCATAATTCCTTTTGCATCCATCAATGTTGCACGCAGTTGGAATGCGACACCGTGGCGCCAGCCCAGCTATGTCCTTGGTCTTGTACAGAACGCCCATGCCCAAAATCATCGATTTCAACACCGACTTCAATAAGAGGCAGTATTAATTTGCAAAGCTAGCTGGAGCATTATCATAGAAATGTGCCAAAAATGAGAAAATACAACCATCAAAGCCACCGACCCTCAATAATAAAAGCAGTCTGACCATAAGCTAAGATAATCCACTTGCTCTGGATACACGTGTTGCTCTGATCTTTTGGTTGATCAACGTCAAAAGTGTGAAGAGAAACACAAATCAGAGACTGTGTTGTATGCGATGGATGATCGACACTGGTCTTTTGAGCGGTCTGTGTGGTCTCCTGCAGCCACTTACAAGTGGAAGAAACAAAGTGGCCAATTAGTGGCGGCAACTCAATCCATGGGCCACGAAGTCACCAAGGAAGTCACCCCCAGCAGTAACAGTGCGCTCAAGCATGAGCAATCAGCATTACATGAGATCATTTCTATGTCTAAGCATGACACGTTGAGCTATCAAAAGCTCTTTACGCCTTCTACCAAGTGGTCAAACCATCAGTCATGAATTTTAGTACCAAAAACACAATACTTGCACCTACAAGCTGAGCAATCTTGGTAGAGGATGGTGCTATGAGTGTCAATAGCTGTAATGACTGAATAGGCCACGTAGGCCTGCAAGGTGTGTAAGACTGCTGGCGTGCCATAAAAAAAAACATGAAGTGTGTCGACCCAAGATAGCTCAAATAATGCCCCAGAAATGTTGCATAGGGATGAGAAGCTGGAGGAGTCTCCTGACGCAGGCCAGTCACCACGAACTACAGAAAGTCTGATGAAGATGCCAAAAAATTTCTTCAGGCTCAAGACTTGTCAATGTCCACACTACCAAGGTGGATGGCACTTGCGATGATGCCCAGGCAGTATGGTGTAGAGGGCATAAATCATGTGCGCCGTCTAATTTGAAATACGCCACCAATAACTTTCGGCTAGAAATCAACTTTCCACGTCAAGGTTGAACGCTGAAAGTAAATGAAGAAAGACTGATCAAGGCAGCGAGTCTGCGTAGGTGATACTGGCAGATGAAATCTATTCCTCCCACTGAGGACATGAGGTAGGTCACCACGAGCTAAAAACAAACTATAGAGACCACCATTGATAAATATGAGCAGCATATTGTTAAGAGCGATTTCTTGGTACGTCCCTGCAAAAGCCAAGAGCAGGGATCAAAGACTAAGGCCACATGCCTAATGAAGACGTCAACTATGTGCCTGATGAAGATGTCATAAAAAATAAATATGACTCCAGTCAAAAGAAGTTGGCCAAATACCTAGACCAATCCACTTAATGCTCAGGTCTGCAATAAAGAAAAGGTAAAGCACAGGATAAGGACGCTGACAAGAAAGTTGATCTCTGTAGTTTGATCCAAGCTACTGAATCAAGAGTTACAAGTCACAATCCAATGCATCACCAAGCGGAATAGAGGTGTACTTAACAGCCCAATACAACATCCAATCTATGCATAGCAACAATACAATATGCTTCCTACAAATAATGCTAGAGGGAAAATTACAATCAAGCGAGAGAAATATCTTCAACTTGATAAGTGCCAAAAACAATAATAGGACCACGCTAACCAAGCACTAAGAATTAATGACATACACGTCACTGCTTTGGACAAGGTACGAGCCACAAAAAAAAAAACCTTCAATAATGCGTTAAACCATTAACACAGTGCTCCTCCATCATGTGGGCGTGATTAGCAAAACCAATAAGCTGACCACCAAAAATAGGCAAAATATAGACTGGAGGAAATAAACTACATTTGGCGAAACTAGCGCAGAACTTAAATTTTCTACAGATTTGCAGATCCTCAAAACAAAAAAAAAAAAAAAACTCTCAAAGAAGAACTAGAAGGAGCTGAGAGACTATAGGCTCTGATAGCATGTTTGGATAAACTATCCTATACCCAGGAGCCAGTCTACAGACATCCTACAAAACAGAGATGTTATCAACACTAGATTGCATTGAGATAATGAAGTAATGAGATGATTACAAAGGTACAAAGGCTCTTCTTATATAGGCAAGAGTAGATAGGAAACATGGACAAGGTTGAGACAAGTGTCTGAACCTGGAGGAAGGACAGAACTATATAGAACTCAACAATATCCTCTAAGATAAGGTGGAGTCCAAGTTGGACTCAATGATATCCATCTACCCAATTAATGAATGTACCTAGGTAAACTTAAGTAAAGAGTAAATAGTGAACTATTTACTCCAGCAGGATCAAGAGAAAAGAATGAATCGCGATTGCATTGGAAGTGGAGATGGGCGAGAGAGACACTGAATGCTTCATTCCAGCTTATCGCCCTTTCATGTTTGCGATCTTACAAGAGATAGTGTTCCAATTGGATGAATAAATTTGGGCTATAAAGAAATCAACATGGATGCCTTTACACAGAACTATCTTCAATACAAAAATTCCAGAAATGACCCCTGGCCAAGTCGAGTGAGTAAGAAAGTGCATAAGTGTCGATCCAGCGTTGATCCGATGCACTCTCTACCACAGATCTAAGAAAAGCCAAAGAATATGTTGATAAGGTTTCATAATAGAAAGGCAACCTCCGGTAGACATAAGCTTAGTAGGAAACACAAATAGAGGCTAGCACAAACTAAGCATATGTATTCCCTATAAAACAAAGGGACCAAATTCTCAAGCAAGATTTTTAATGGCTCAAAAAAGTACTACCGACTGCAATAAACAAGTTTTCCCATAAAGTTAATGCACCAAAGCCTGTCTACTCCAATAATGGATGCAATAGTGAAGCTATCCCTTGCATTCACAGGGCATATAGAAAAAAAATATAAACTTTTCCTGGCTACTAGTGGGACTGAACATAGGAGAACAAATCAACATGCACAGGGGAACCATGAAGACCGTCAAGAATTTTAATTAAAATAGTTAACTTTGACTACTAACTGTATAGTAAGAAAATGGAAGCACTTCCATTGTAGACATGTTTATCCTTCTGAGTAAGTGGTTTGGGGTCATGAAAAACACCTTGAATGGGTTCCTCATCTTGACATGGCTTCCTCCCTATTCTGTTCCTCTTTCCACTCCTGTTTGGCCTGATTTATGCATTCTGGATGGCAGACTGGTGATTATGGGCTTCAGGGTCAAGGTCAATATTTTAGGTCTATGTCAACCTTGAGCCTAACCTAGGTCAGGGTCAACCTCAACCTTGACCCAGGGTTCAGATCCCGGGGTCTTGCAGTTTCAGGAGGTCGGCCTTTGCAAAAAAGTATTTCCCGCTCCCAGGTCGACTGTTTCGGGTTCTGAAGCATTGATTCCAAAATTATATTTAATATAGGTCCTCTCCTAGGGGTAAAGGCTTTAATGGGAATTTAATTCTCCTATCTATTCCTCCTTAGGAGATTGTGCCCTAATTTCATATAAAAGGGAAGCTTTCTCTCTCATTTTCTCTAAGTCTAAAAAGCGAGATTGAGAATTATCATCAAGCATTCCTAATTGAGATCAAGCATTATCAAGTGAAGTTCAAGCAAGCAATCAAGCAAGATTTCAAGCAAGCATTCATCCATCCAAGTATCCATTTCCATGAAGGAGATCCATTGGAGGCCATTGAAGGATTGAAGCTACAAGGTGCCCTTTTGGTGATCTCTCCATCCACCTTCTTCCAAGCCTTTTTCTAATTTAAGAACCCATTCAAGACTCGGTGTTGGAGATCTACAAGCAAGAGATTAAAGACATCCTACCTTTTTACATTCTACATTTGAAACATACTTGTGGATTCAAGGATTCGAATCTGCCACAAGGACTTTTTTGAGCAAGGTGAATTTATGCATTTACTTGGTCCATTTCTACAATTTCAATTACATATATTTGAGGTTAATTCCAAAACTGGGGTTTGACCAAGGCAAACCCCTCCCCCACAACAAAAAAATCTCCTTTTTCTTGTAGGTACAGGTACAGAATAGTGGATTTGAACCCAGATCTAGATACCCTTTTTGGAAAACTTTTAGGATCCGCGAACAACGTCACTTTCAGATCTGTGAAGATCAGGATCGACATTATTGGGTCAGGGTTGACATTTGTGGGTCAAGGTTGACTTTTTTCATAAGACGACATCGAAATGAAAAATGATTTCTGGGTTTTGTTTGTCTCTGTGTTTTGGTTTGGTATCAACTGTCAATTTTTCTAGAAACAATCTATAGACCTCAGAAAATAGAATTATTTGATCTACAATATTTCAAGGTTAGTGCATTTCTTAGATCTTTTCAATTACAATCATATATCATTTCTCTACATATAATTAACAGAATTTAAGGTATCTCCTTTACTATTCTCCTTTCCAAATAGTTGACTCATTTGTGCATTAACCCTTCTCTTGGGTTGATCAACTTGGATCTCCCATTTGTGCATTTGAGGACAAAAAAGGAACATCTTATCTCCTCCTTAATCACAATTGCAATACTTAGTCAATATAACTCAATTAAGGTTAAATGAATCAAATATAATCTAGGTAATTCAAAGAACAATCTACACATTAACATCTTACAAACAATCTATAAATCAAATCAACCCCCAACACTCATATTTTATCTTATATTTTAGTAACATTCAATTCCATACGTTACATTTTGGTGAACCCGCGATAGACAACCCTTTCTTTTTGGTGTTAGATTTACATTGTTTATGTTGGATCTTGCATTTTCTTTCAAATTACATTTCAATTCAATAGATCAAAATTTTGTGTTAGTTCATTGGCATTGAATTTGTGTATGAGCTTTATCACATCTAGTCCTACTTATAGTATCCCGGTTAGAAGAAGTCGTAGACTTATGGGTTCCTTTGATCCTGAGTCTTCCTCTCCTTTCGTTAGGATCCCAGATGACAATTTAATAACTCATGATTCCAATCCTTCCATGGAGCATAACTCTTCTCACTCATCTCATGATGAAGATGATGCTTTAAGGGTTCCTCCTGAACAAGTGCAAAACCTTTC
>MU223318.1:158094-169784 GCA_018584345.1 Thuja plicata | reverse complement strand
ATGTATGTATGTATGTATGTATGTATGTATGTATGTATGTATGTATGTATGTATGTATGAAGCTGTTACATAAGAAATAAGATTGTTTATTGAAATGTAAGGGATAAATAAGATGTTCCTTTAATCCTCAAATACACAAAAGAAGGATCCAAATTGATTAACCCCAAAGGAAGGATCAATGCATAAATGAATCAATCGATTGGAAATAAGAATAAAGAAGAAGATCTTAAATTCCGTTTTATAGAAAAGAATGTGTGATAGATTTAGAAATAGTAAGAAACTTTAATTGAAATGAATAGGAGAAAAATATTAACCTTGAAATGTTACAGATAGGAAGAATGCTATTTTCGTGGGTTTCCACTAAGTTTATGGAAAATCTAGAACTGGATCTGGAACAAAAACACAAAGAAGGACAAAACCCAGAAATCTTTTTTTGATCAGACACAATTCCAATTTTGACCCTCAACTCAATGTCACCATTGACCTAGAATTTCTTATTCTGACCTAGGGTATAATCGACCTCTAAAATCTCTGACAGAAAATCTATTTCTGAATCCTGATAGTTTGTCAAAAAGGGTATTCGAATCTGCACTCTAACTCGCTCTTCTAAACTTATCCTTGCAAGAAAAATGGTTTGTTTGTTGGGGGAAGGGGTTTGCCTTGGTAAGACCCCAATTTTGGAATTAAGCTCAAAGTACAATTGAAATTACATAAGTAAAACAAAGTAAATGAACAAATTCACCTTGCTTGTATGGAAACCCTTGTGGCAGATTCAAATCTGTGGAGCCACAAGTATGTATGCACCAAGTCGATGTAGAATGTAAAATTTAGAATGTAGGATATCTCAAATCAATTGCTTGTAGATCTTCAACACCAATCTTGAATGAAACTTTGAATAGGAGGAGGCTTGGAGGAATATGGATGGAGAAATCTTCAACAAGAGGGCTCCATAGAGCTTGAATCCTTCAATGGCTACCAATGGATCTCCTTGATGAATTGAGCGCTTGAGAAGTGCTTGAATGCTTGAGAATAGATGAATGCTTCAATGGCTATTTGGCTTGCTTCAAATCTTGCTTCTTCGCCTTTAGATTTCAATTCTTAAGTCTTTGATAGTTGATGATCATGGTTAGAGAAAATGAGAGAAGAAAGCTTCCTTATATATGAATCTACGACACAATATTCTAGAGAGGCCTACATAGGATAATTAAATTCCAATTAGACCTATATCCCTAGAAGAGGACCTATATTAAATATAATTTAAAAATTGTTGCTCCGAAGACTGAAACAACTAACCCAGAAGTGGGAATTAATTCTTGACAAAGCCCGATATCCAGAAACCCCAGAATCTTGAAATTTGGACCTTGAGTCAGAAAAAGGTTGATTCTGATGACATGTAACTAATTAAATATTTGAAGATGTTAAGTTGATCACTAAAATGTAGAAGGATAATCCAAGACATTAAAGAAGCTAATGGATTGTATTGTCATTGATGTCAAGTTGATATAATCTAATCGGTTATAGTCAAAGTGTCAAAGACTTCAGAGAATCAGAGAGATAAAGATTATGCTTTGAGTATTGCATAAAAGACAAGAATTCACATTGTGACTTCAAACACCGACGGTCAATGGAACCCAATGGATAGAGATCACCCATAGTCAAGTCACAGTGATGCCCGAGCAAGGAAACCGATGAGTATTACCGATGAGAAGAATCGCAAGCATACCCGATGGCTAGAAACATAGTGTAAACTGATGGAGAAGCCCAAGGAGAACTGAAGTGTTGACCAATGCTATCAAAGAGTTAAAACCGAAATTAACTGAAGTTCACAAATGAAAAAATATCTAGCTGGCAAAGATAAATATAGACTTAACTGGTTGTTATCATTGTTTTAATTGACAAGATAAGAAAGAGTTAAGTAAATGATTTAAAGCTGATTAGTCTAGTTGGAAAGAAGATCTCATTGAGATAAAACAAGAGTTTTTCTTTAAATCTAATTGGCGAGAATTGTGGATCACGCCAAGTTCAAGAAAACCAAGAACCTAACAATGGTGATATCATGTCTATAAAGAGACAACTCAATTCATTTTGAATTGTGTCTGTAGGGAGAGATTCAAAAAGAGGATGCTAAGGAGAAACTAATGAAGAGTAACTTCATTCAGTACTGATCAATCAAGTTGAGGAAAGAGATAAAGTTTTATGCGGAAACTGAGAAATAGAGCACAACATCACCGAGCATAATCAAAGTGGAGCAAAGGTATAACAGCATTATATTGATCAGTATAGTTTGTGAGATTACAATAGATCTGAAAATCTGCAAGCATAAGTTGTATATGTGAACAGATCATACTGTTTCAGTTTAACCATTGATTCAGAAAGTCTCTTAATAGAGCAGGATTTAAAGATCCTTTCTATATTGAGATACATCCAGTCGAGTATCAAAAGTTTTTATCACGAAGATAGCATGAGATGCCAAATACCAATTGACAGGCCAAGTGAGTGTTTGATCAAAGATGGTAGCATGAGATGCCAGATATCTAATTGACATACTGAACTTTTAAATCCTCTAACAAGGTCACACCTAGCAGTGTGTTTGTAACCTTTAACAAGGTTGGCTCTTCACCGAGATCACTTCAGAAGAGTGAAAATTTGGGTTACTAGTCCCAAGTGATTTTCCCTTAACAGGGTTTCCATGTTAAAAATCCACGTGTCAATGTGTCTATGAGTCATCACTTTAGTGTTTTTCATTTCATATTACTTAATTGGATTGACTAGTATAGTCTAAATAATTTACTATATGTCGGTAAATTAACAGACTACTTTTCGGTAAACATATAGTAGAAGGTTTTACAAAGCATTTCGACAAGTAGTAATTTGATTAAAGTATTTAGAGGCATTCATCTTATAGGACTGAAGATAACTAGAGAATAAAATATTATGGTATCAAGTTTTAAGGGTTGATTAGTAGAATATTTTTGAGGCCACTGATTCACCCCCCCTCTCATTTATTACTAACAATTGGTATCAAAGCTTGTGTGCTTAGAAAGGGAGTTTAACAGCTCAAGCAAAAGATCACAAGATGAACATACGAGATGTGCCCAAGTTCAATAAAGACAACTTTGTATCATGGAGAAGCAAAATAAGACTCCACCTATCAGGTATTGAAAATGATATTGTTCAATACTTAGATACTGAATATGTGTTTCCTACAAGACCTCATACTCTTGATCAATTAATATTCAAGCATGAACATAACTGCACGATGATAGAACTTGCATCGTCACTCTCTGATGCTGAGTTTGAAGATGTCAAAACTTGCACCTTTGCAAAGCAAATGTGGGATAAGTTGAAGCTATTACATGGAGGAGATCCTAATGTACTAAGAGATAAGGCTGAAAGCCTAAGAGGGAGGTTTGATGACCTAAGGATGAAAGAAGAAGAAAATATTACTCAGTATTGCTTCAGAATAAAAGAAGTGGTCAATTCTATCTGAGGAGTTGGAGGTACACTTGAAGAAGATATAGTGGTAAGTAAAATCTTAAGAACCTTATAACCTTGTAACCACTATCACTATCACTATCATTTCTAATACCATGTTTATGAATTGAGTATTTCATTAAGTTCTTGTTCTTCATTATCACTATCACTATCATTTCTAATAGCATGTTTATGAATTGAAGCACTTACGGCTAGAAGATTGCTGAGAGGAAAAGGTAAATACAAAGGTAAATTACCACTTGTATGTTTCAAATGTAAAGAGGTTGGACACTTTGCTGCAAAATGTCTAAACTGACAAAAATATGACAGGGGAAACAATAGACCTTATGAGAAGAAGTTTCTTAGAGGTGACAATAGAGAATACTAGAGAAACCAACAATCTGACAAGAGAGATACTTGAGACTACAATGACAAAGGGAAGAAAACATGTTACCTCGCTGAGAGTAGAGCTGATGACATTGGCACCAAATTAGAAGAAGATATCGAGATGGTATTTGTAGCCATGAAGGATGATTTAGTTGAAGATGAAGAAAGGCATGTAGAGACTGCACTCATATCTAAAGTTAGTAAAAATGATGTCTGGATCATAGATAGTGGCTGCACTCACCATATGAACGGTGATAAACAAAAGTTTGAGACTTTTGAATACTATAATGGTGGTTCAGTAAGAATGGGTAATGATACACCTTGTCCAGTTGAAGGTAAATGAACCATAATGTTGAATAACCTGATTAAATGTGAAAATGCTTACTAGGTTAAAGGACTGAATTACAATTTGTTTAGTGTGTCTTAGTTGAACAATTCTAGTCACATAGTAGCATTTAAAAATAAGAAGGAAAAGATCTTCAATGAATCAGGAAGGTTGATTGGTACCATTGAGCAGACAAAAGGTAACCTTATCTATCTTGATGACATTAACACCACTTGTTTGATGGCTAGAAACGAAGACATATGGTTGTGTCAAAAAATATTGTGTCATGTGAACTTTGACAACATGATAAAGATAAGAAATAAAAGGAATGTTAGAGGCTTACCGACGATGACTAAGCTAGAACATATCATGTGCAAGAATTGTCAAAAAGGTAAGATGACAAAGTCTAGTTTAAAGAGTAAAACCCATACATCTATTGTAATTCTAGAATTATTCCATATAGATCTATGTGGAGCAATGAGGACAAAAAGCTACTATAGAGAGAGGTATTTTATTCTCTATGTTGATGATTTTTCTAGAATGATGACAGTCATGTTTTTAAAAGATAAATTAGAAGCATTTAAGATGTTTAAATGGTACAAAGAATTGGTAGAAAAATAAAGTGAAAAGAAATTGAAATGCTTAAGGTCAGATAGAGGAGGGGAATTTACATTAGATGAATTCACTGACTATTACAATGAGCATGGAATTAAAAGATAGGTTTCTGCACCAAGGACACCGTAGTAAAATAAAATTGCTGGGAGGAGAAACATATCAATTGTTGACTGTGCAAGAACATTCATGATTGAGAAAAGTATCACTCAAACTTTCTCGAGGGAAGCTGTCAGTACTACTGTCTACACATTAAACATAGTACAATTTAAGAAGAACACAATGAAGACACCATATGAGCTTTGGTATGGTCATACACCCAATGTAAGTTACTTCAGAATCTTTCGTAGTCAATGTTATATTTTGAAGGATGATAGAAATGGAAAACTTGACTGCAAAAGTGAAGAAGGTATCTTTCTAGGGTACTCAATCAAAAGAAAGGATTATAAGTGTCTTAACAAGTCATCTAACAAAATCATTGAAAGGGAAAATGTGAAAATAGATGAATTTGTAGAAAAGAATGATAAGGAAAGAAAAAAGGAACTAGAGGACTACAACAGGTTTGTCTATATAGAACCTAACACTTTACCTGAGTAATAGTGTGTCACTCTTGAGCATCAAAACATTGCACCCAAGCATCAGGCTGCAATTATTGATATCATGGTAATCCTCAAAATGATTTTTTGAACAATGGAGATGAAAATGAAGGTGAAGAAGATAATCAGAATGATGAACACAAAAGTGAACCAAAACTTGCAAAGCATGTCAGAAGAAATCATCTACAAGATCAAATCATAGGAGATAAGGAGGAAACCAAGCCATATTCACCAAGCTATTACCAAAGGATACTTTTGAGTACCTAAGATAGAGACTAGGGGTCCAACCCTTGTCTATCACTCAGTAAGATGACTAGGAGGTTGCATCAGCCTATACCAAATCTGAAGATCAGTCATGTTGATACAAACACTGAGAAGGATAGCAATAGATACATCTATACACATCAAGGTGCAATCTATACCATAAATAAGAGGCATTGTATTGCTGATGGATAGGGAAATTCAAGGAATATATTATGCAAAGAGATGGAACATGATATAGATGATGAATCAAGGAGAAGTATTTTTGTTTGGCATTATTATCAAAGGGAGATAAATATCTCATTATCATACAGATATAGGGAGAGATGATATTCTATCCTTCATAAAGGAAAAGGGAGAGATGATCTCATTATCAAAAGGAGAGATATGATAAACAGAAAGAATATATCATTATCCATGAAGAGAAGTTCCTGAGAATCAGAATGAAGAGTTAATCAATATTCTAAGGGAGAGAAATTGATTAGACATGAAATATCCATCTAAGGGAGAGAAGTTAAAAAGGGAGAGAATTCAGACAAAGAGAAAGAATGTTGTCAAAAGGAAAAAGAGATTAACAGGAAGATGAACAGTCAAGGAAGAGAACATAACAAAAAGAGATATCAGATGATACATCTATCCAGAGAAGGGATTCAAGATTGAAGACAACCACTCTACAAGAAACAAATCCAAGCTATTTGAGATTACCAAAAGCCAGACATTTATAACATTTGCATTAGGCAAGCTTGATGAAATTGTATATTTCATATTATATTAGCGATAGTATAGTATGATAATGTAGTACATTGCCATCAATGCCAAAGGGAGAGATTGATGATATGTAACTGATTGAATGTTTGAAGATGTTAAGTTGATGACTAAAATGTACAAGGATAATGCAAGATGTTAATTCAGTTAATGGAATGTATTGTCATTGATGTCAACTTGATATAATCTAATCGGTTATAATCAAAGTGTCGAAGACTTCAGAGAATCAGAGAGATAAAGATTATGCTTTCTGTATTGCATAAAAGACAAGCATTCACATTGTGACTTCAAACACTGACGCTCAGTGGAACCTGGTAGATAGAGAACACTGACAGTCAAGTCACAGTGATGCCTGAGCAAGGAAACCAATGAGCATTAATGACGATAAGAATCAAAAGCATACCCGATGACCAGAAACATAGTGTAAACCAACGGAGAAGCCCGAGGAGAACTGGAGTGTTGACCGACGCTATAAGAGAGTTAAAAATAAAATTACCTGAAGTTCACAAATGACAAAATATCTCACTGACAGAGCTAAATATAGACTTAATTGGTTGTTATCATTGTTTTAATTGACAAGATAAGCCAGAGTTAAGTAAATGATTTAAACCTGATTTGTCTAGTTGGCAAGAAGATTTCAGCGAGATAAACATGAGTTTTTCTTTTAATCTAATTTGTGATAAATGTGGATCACGCCAAGCTCAATAAAATCAAGAACCTAACAATGGTGATATCATGTCTGTAAAGAGACAACTCAATTCATTTCAAATTGTTTGTGTGGGGAGAGAATAAAAAAGAGGATGCTAAGGAGAAAATGATGAAGAGCAACTTCATTTAGTATTGATCAATCAAGCTGAGGAAAGAGCTAAAGTTTTATGTGGACACTGAGCAATAGAGTACAACATCACCAAGAAGAATCAAAGTGGAGCAAAGGTATAACAGAGTTATATTGATCACAATAGTTTGTGATATTACAATAGATCTAAAAATATGCAAGTATAAGTTGTATATGTGAACATATCATACTGGTTCAGTTTAACCATTGATTCAGAAAGTCTCTTAACCGAGCGGGATTTAAAGATCCTTTCTATATTGAGATACATTTAATAGAGTATCAAAAAGTTTGATCATGAAGATAGCATGAGATGCCAGAGACCAATTGATAGGCCAAGTGAGTGTTTGATCAAAAATGGTAGCATGAGATGCGATATATCTAAGTGAAAGACTATACTTTTAAATCCTCTAAAAAGGTCACACCTAACAGTGTGTTTTTAACCTTTAACATGGTTGGCTCTTCACAGAGCTCACTTCAAAAGAGTGAAAATTTTGGGTTACTGGTCCCAAGTGGTTTTTCCCTTAACAGGGTTTCTATGTTAAAAATTCATGTGTCAATGTGTCTATGATTCATTACTTTAGTGTTTTGCATTTCACATAACTTGATTGGATTGACTGGTATACTCTAGACAATTTACTGTCTGTCACTAATTTAACAGACTGCTTTTCAATAAACTTACAGTAGAAGGTTTTACAAAGCATTCTGAAAAGTAGTAATTTTTAAAGTATTTGGAGGCATTCATCTTATATGACTGAAGATAACCAGAGAATAAAATATTATGGTATCAAGTTTTAAGGGTTGATTATTGGAATATTTTTGAGGCCACTGATTCACCCCCCCTGTTAGATATTACTAATAGATTCTGACCTAGATCAAGGTCGAGGTCAACCTTGACCCAGNGATGTCAACCTTGACCTAGGTCAAGGTCGATGTCAACCTTGACCCAGAAAGGTCAACTTTGACCTGTGTGCTAAAATATTGACACACTACTATGAATCATTCTATCCAAGGTTGCTCAAGAATGAAGCCTCAAATATTGATCCATAGCTCTCTAGTCATGGAGTGCAAAGGTGTAAAATGGAGGCCCTCAAATTGACCTAGTTAGTGCCTATGCAAGTACACCATGAAATGAGAGATTCAAATGCATGAAAATGAGATCTACTCTATATGATAATAATGCATGATTAATCTATGAAAATAAATATGAATATAATCTACATGAATAGCCATGGATGTAAGAAGAAGACAAGAAGAGAGAAGTTGCAATATCCAATCTTGAGTGCTCAAATCCTCCTCCAAAAATTGCTCTCCAAACCTGTAGCATAACAATACTATGAAAACCTAATATATAAAAAATGAGGAGAGATTTCCTTACAAAGAAAAGTGAATGATTGAGATTAAGAGGCAGAAACCCACCACTTAGGAGGATGTGATGAAAAAGGGATTTTATTTAATTTATTGCCTTTTTCATCAAATAAAGTGCTTTAAGTGGGGATTTTTATTTATTTAATTAGAAGAAGGGTTTTCTTTCAATTAAATAAATTAGAAGAATTTTATTTAATTAAATGGGAGGAATTTAATTTAATTAAATAAGATGAATTTAATTAAAAGGGAGATTAAATCTTTTAATTAAATAAAAATTATCAAACCTTAGGAAATATTAAAATAATTGAATAATTGAATTAATTACAATTTGATCAAGGAAATTGATTTGAATTGAAAATATCGCAAAGTATTGATTCAGGAAATTGATAAAATGATAAAATGATAAAATGGGGCCCAAAGTCTAGGCGACCATTTTAGGGTGCATACATTTGCCCCTCTTTGACAAATGTGTGGTCGACTCGAAAACACATGTAGTCAAAGAATGCAGTTGAAGTGTGAGGTGGACTTGGGATCACAAAACAATCCAGATGTGTGGTCGATTTGGGAACACATCAGGACAAAAATAAGCACAATTGAAAAAGACAAAGTCAACACCGAAATAAGTAATTGACATGTCAGAGATAAGAATCTCAAGCAAGACTGATATAATTGATAAAGCTGAATCAAAGATTGAAGTTTGATAGGTACTGCCCCTCGTGATTGAAATCAAAATGAGATAGATGAAAAATAACAAATTGATAAATTTTGATCAAATCAAACTAAAGAAAAGGTTCTTGATGTAAGATGAAAGATATAAAGATCACAGAACCAAGGTAGATCACAAAGCATGAAAGATTATGCCCCAAGGTTAAATTAGAAAAGAAGAAGAAGAAGAAGAAGAAGAAGAAGAAGAAGTAGTGGGGTGAAAGCGGATGGAAGATAGAAGTTTGTGAAGAGGTGGAAAGAAATGGAGAGAAGAAAGAATATTTGCCTTAAGAAAGAGAATGCCCCAAAATCAATCAACTGTTTAAGATAGAAAATTTTGATTGAGATCACGAAAGAAGATAAGGAAATGAAGATCAGAACATGATCACAATTGATTAAAGTCAACAAGAAAGATGAAGGAAACCCTCTCAAAATCATAATGCAGCCAAAAATACAAACTAACATGAGGTTTAACAATGCAAGCTACAAGAAAATGCAAAGGTGTAATTGCAATAGAGCAACTATAACATAGGAATTTTGTGTTCATCATTCATTAGAGAATGTAAAGAAACTTATTTTCATCACTGGTCCATTATTTATGGACATCGAAAAATCACACAATCATCACTAGTTACAAGCGCAACTATGAAGATATGAATGTGATTTATATAGGATTGGAATGTGGAAAGAGTCTAACATAAGCATCAAAGACATAAAGTTCAAGATGACTGTGATGCTAGCTTACCCAATTTAATATAGCAAAACCATGGTCGCATCAAGGCATAAAGGCCAAGATGACCAACAGAACGATTGTGCAAAAATAGTTAATCATAAAGTAGGAAGAAAATAAAAACATGCCCCATGCCCCAAGTCCTCTAGCTATGCATCACGTAGAGACTTATTAGACAAGGGCACTCAATGAAAATCAATAACAGTCAGCACACAAAAAATATCATGACATAGCTCAAGCATTAAGTGTTGTGTTTAAAAATTTAAGTGTGTTAAGTAATACTTAGTTTTGAGGATAAGGATTGAATGCTTGCAAGCAGATAAGACCAAATGACAAAACTGAGAAGACCAAATCGATAAGTGTTAAAAAACACTCAATGTCAGGAGTTGTATTGAAAAATAAAGTTGAGAGTGGTATTGAAAAACACCATTTGTGAGACGTCCTAAAGACTAACACATCCAAGAGACCGAAGCTAACACAGTTATGCCCCCTAGACAAAGACAAAGACCAATTCCAGACGAAGGAAACAAGGACAAGGCATGATAGAGAAAGGCTAAGTGTCGAGGACACGCGCTAAAAAATAGGGGTGCAAAGGCCTCAAGTAGAGCCCATTTCCAGGTTTTCACCACTTGGATTTTATTACAATTTTTTCTCTTTCATTTTTTTTTCATTTTTTTCTTCTTTTTTTTTTCAGGACTTTTTATAATTTTTTTTGAATTTTTTCTACCAAAGTGCCTGTTTCTAGGTTTTCACCAAGGCACTTTTTCTATTTTTTTAAAAGTTTTTGAATTTTTTATTTTTTTGTATTTTTGAAATATATAATTTTTTTGAAGATACATCAAAGCGCCTATTGCTAGGTTTTCACTAAGATGATCATTTTTTTAGGACATTTTCCAATTTTTAGAATTTTTGACAATATATCATTTTTTGGATTTTTTCAGGATCAATAATTATGTACAAAGGATGCCCCCAGATAGAATGGGCATCAAATTCCCAAGCAAGATCACATTGCACAGTCCCAATGTTTAGCAAGGTGGAGGACATGAGGGATTAACAAGATGGTGGAAGAGATGGAAGATAGGAGAATGAAGGGAAGAAATTCTCAAAGGCAAACTCCTCAAGATTACCCAAGCTAGGGAAAAGGAAATATCATGTAAAGAAAATTTGGACAAGAAATGAAAGACCATCATAGGATAAGTCACAAAAGCGTGATGCAAGAGCAGGAAAGGATGCAGTCCAAAGGAGTATACATGTCGAGAGGCTTCATAGCACTGTGTTTTACTTTTTTTTTTATTAGATCAAAGACCAAAGGGGAAAAGGATAGCGATAGGTGAAAATGAATGGAGAAAGATATACATGAAGGTTAAACATGAAAGGAATGAAAGAAAGATCATCGTAAGATAGGTCACAAGATAGCCCAAATGTTCGTGTATAGATCAACATTGTCAAGATCAAAGAGAGAATATGGAATGGATGAAAGATGTAGAAGAACTACGCATGATGTCTGATTGCCAGGTTTTCATCACGGTACCTATCCAAGGTGCCACAAGGGAGTGGTTTTCACCATAGGACGAAATTATTTCTCTTTAATTTTATTTTCTCTTTTTTTTAAAAAGAATTATATATATATATATA
>MU223318.1:90498-121997 GCA_018584345.1 Thuja plicata | reverse complement strand
TGTAGCTGACGACTTTTTTTTGACCCAAATTTGATGAAATGAAAAGGGTATCTTAAGGAGATTATCAGCTTTCTATCGATATAATTGCTATCAAATTTTGAATTCGGTAAGTAATTATTAGTTATTTCCAATTGAGTTACCTCTAAAGTGCTGATTTATATACTGATTGAAAAATGGCTATAACTTTCAGATGGTATAATATTTTTGAAATCTGAAAAATGCATCACATTCTATGCTTCACCTACTATAAGAAATTTTTTTATTTTTTTGAATTTGATAAATTTTTCAATGAGTTAAGGTGGTTAGACATGGGAGTTTTTTTATTCTGAAAATGTTGTAGTAGATAATTCATAATTAATTATTTTTTTAGCATAAAATTACACAAAAATATGTGTCACATCCAGGAAGGAGTCTACTACTTATATATAAAATCTTATAAAAAATAATTATCATTTGATTATGATTAAGGTGGTCAGACATACACCTACTTCCTATTTTTTTCCTGAAATTTTTGTATTGTTGCATTGAAATCTATACTTTTCACCAATCATATTAACTTTTTTTTCAGAAAAGGCCTAGTATTTTAGAAACTACATTCAATTTCCTATAGATTCTATTGTTACAACTTTTTGATATTAGGTTGATAGCTAGTTCAAATTTTCATGTCAAGTTGACTAACCGTGATTTTGTTGATTTTTCATTGCCACTTAAGGGCATAGTTTGGCCCCCCATGATCTTGCACATACCCAGTAGATAATTATTCATTTAATGTCCATTGACTGGGAGGACATCCTCCATGATTGAGCATTTTTCCACTTCTTGGATTCTGAGGCAGTATGGACGTCCTCAGATTATATCATGAGAGTTTACTGCATATGCTCATTTTGTAGATAAGGAGCGACATGGGTGGGCTCCTAGATTATCTCCTGCCCTTTTAGTATAGGAGATCACACATATTATGAGGCCACTCTAGGACTATATGGATGAGATTGTGGATGGGAGGGTCATTCCTGAGTGTAGGGATAATTTTGCACAACATCCATTTTTTATATCCACAGATCTGACAGAGAGAGTGCCACAGATCAATCAAGAGGATGCACTACCACGAGATAAGAGAGCTCTCAACAGAGCACCAAGGGACACATTTATTAGGAGAGCAGGAGGAGATCCTAGTGCTAGTTTGAGCAGGGCACTATCAGAAGGAAAACAATGTCAGTGCGGGGAGGGAAAGACCTTACGATCGATCAAAGTTGATGTGCCTCCTATGGGTACAATGGATGTTGAGATTGGGGAGGTTCCACGGGGTCCTAAGGATAAGGAATCTTGATAGGTTTGTGAGAGGATGGATGCATAAGTAGGTGAGGTTGAGGAGGATAACAAAGAGGGAAGACCCCATAGGACATGATCTATGCTCTGAGAGGGCAGGTTAGAGGGTTGCCACTATAGATAATAGTTGTATAGTCTCAAATTACATAGCGAGATCACATGATTGTAGATAGGGACCAACGAATTCAGTGATTGAATACATGCTAAGATTAGTCCTAACATGTTTTTACTTACTAGGGGTCTAGAGCTACGTACTTCTATTCTTTGTATATCAGAGCTATTCTTGAGGTGACTAGAGAACCTACGTGCTCCTAGTTTGCTTCTAGATTTGAGGGAACTATCCCTTGACCTCTTGTGAGAGATGAGGCTCCACCCCCTCCTCCTCATGATGGTGGTGAGGAAGGGAGGAAGTCTTGACATCCTCTTCTAATTTTTGAGACACACAAATGTATACATGATTCATTCACTTCAAGGATGTACATTTTTCTTGGGATCACATGATCACACTTTTCATTCATGCTAATTGGATGCACTGCGATGTCTTTAGTGCATGAATTCTTATATGTTTTCTTATGTGATATCTTTGTTTTGAGAAGCATATTATATCATGTTTTATTTCATATGTTCATTAGTTCTCTCATGTATCTTGAAATAGATGTATCTTGTTTGTATCTTATTATCATGCATTGTTCTCTTAGCATTATATCTTTGATTTCATATGTATGCTGATGTGAATATGAAACTCTGATAAAATGTAATGATTTAGTACTTCAAGCTTGTAATTGGTCTACATGTTTTAATATTTTCAGCATTACAATTGAAACGTTGTTTTGTGACCTAATTATTCCTCTATGTTGCGCATATGATCTTTATTATATGGCAACATTGTGTCTTTCATCAATGATTGAATATTGCAAAATCATTCAATTATTTACTAACATTTGTACTCTCTTTATCAAATTGATCATATTCCTAATCAATTCTGATCAACCATAAACAAATCCTATTCAATTGTAAAGCATTCCAAACCTTCCTAAATTATTTCAAATCTGTTAAATTCTATTCCTAATCACTTGTAGAATTGTTTGGACTCATTCTGACCATTCTTGGGTATTTTCCAAGATCATCGATGGCTAATTAACCCAATTCCAAACTGATCAAAACCCTATTTTAATTTGATCAATCTTGTCATCATTTTAGGAGCATTGTTTAAGATCATTAATGCTTCGTATCCCTTAATCAGCTATTTGATAACATTGTCAAAGATCATCGATGTTATTGCTATCAATCTATCAATATAAATTCAATAGCATTGTTCATATTTGTCAATACTATTTCTGATCATCATTTCGGGAACATTGTCCAACTTCATCGATGTTTCCCCATTTCAATTTCAATCCTATGACACCATCAAAGTTCATTGGTGCTTTTTAATCATTTCCAAATATCATTATCTGGGTGCATTATCAAATATCATCGATGCCTCATGATTTCCTAAACTATTCCGGAACCCTCAAAATTAACCCTAATCCTTATCAACATCATCAAAATCATCTCAATTCGACATTAACACCTTCAATTCAATCTATAATCCACTAATTTCCCCCTTTGGATGAATAAACCATAATTTATCCCCAGGTCCTAATTGAATAAATAAATAAACTTTATTTATTCCCTTTTCCCTAAGTCTTCAATAATTAATTAATTAGCCAATTTCAATTTATGAGATTTTCATAATTTCATAAATCTAATTATTGATTTTGAGGAATATTGAGAATATTGAATTATTAAATGGCTTAATGATTCCTAATCTTACCTAAATATCATATCCCTTAATCGAGGATTCACATCCCTATTAAGGTGCTTCATGAATATTCTTGATATCTCCTTATTTGATCTCCCCCATATCATGTTTCCTAACATCGTACCTACCAAAATCTGCATTTATGCATAGATTTTGTGCAATTCTCACCTAATTGACCATCATTTCCTATAAATTGAGAGCTATTCCTCTCATTTAAGGTTACCCATAAGATTTTGAGAAAATCAAGAATTGTTAGAAATCTTCTAGTATTCTAATTAGCAAAACTTGGCTTTTATGCAATTGTGTGTGTGTGCAAAGAGTAACACCAATCTCATTATGGAGAAGAAAGAAGGACATGTGAGCTTCCTTTGAAGGGAGTTTTTTAAGTGTTTATGCTTATGTTTATGAATCCCTCTTGCAAATAGCTTTCATGATAGATTAGATAGGTTTAGCATACTATTTAGGGTTTGTGGTTTCCTATATATGCTAAAATGCCCTTTTTTGGTCTGACAAATGGTGAACCCAATGTGAAAGCCTATCAAAACTGCCTCAAGTGGAGGTATAACAAGAAATTTTAAACTCATCATTTTGAGATCAGAGACTTGTTTCTAAAGATGAATTACGAAACCCAACCACACAGAGAAAAGGCTAGAAAGTTTGAACCAAATTGTGACGACCCTTATATAGTCATAGCATCATATGGGTCTAGAGTGTAATAGCTTGTAACACCGGAGAGAGAACCATTTCTAGAGGCACTAAACCACCTCTATAAGTATTATGCATGATTTCTGAAAAAAGTACCAAAAAAATTGCAAAAATTTCTGAAAAATAGCAAAAAAAAGCAAAAAAGAGAAAAAAGATTAAAAAAATCCAAAAGATAAAAATGGTTGCCTTGATGAAAACCTGGTAAACAGGCATCTTGGCATACAAAATTAGAAATCAAGAGAACAATCCCATCTACAAGTGAAAACCTGGCAAACAGGCGCTTTGGGCAAGTACCATGGTGAAAACATGGCAAACAGGTACCATGGGTAGTAAGTTGTTGCTCCACTATCTATCATGGTTGCACCTGGTATCTTGATGTCCTTTCCTAATCACATCTTTTCCTTTGCATTGACCCTAGTGCCCCTTTATGGCCTATAACTAGTTGATATTCTTTGTCTTACCCTTGGTATACCCAGTCCATTTGTCCATTTGGCCTCTGTACATTTGGCCTCTTTGTTGTTTGGGGGCAGATTCCTAGCACTGAGCATCTTTGAATTTGAATTTGAACTGGGGCCAAGACCTTGCACACGGTTTATCCATGTGATTCCTTGACTATCATAATGGAGATAACAAATTGTAAATATCTTAATGACCTGAAAAAATCCTAAACATCCAAATAAGCACCTCTAAATTCTAGAAAAAATTAAATAATGTCCTGAAAAAATTGCTAAAAAAAAAAATCAAATAATGTCTTAAAAAAATTGCTAAAAATCAAATATGATGCTAAAAAAAATCTAAAAATCAAATACGATCTTGAAAAGAGACCAAAAAAAAAATTAAATATCTCAAAAATCCTAAAAGATGCAACAATCTCCTCAAAAACATGCAATAAATTTGTACATACTTATCTTCTTTTTGCGTATCGATCATCATGTTTGTAGACATTAGTGGCAGATTCATCATTCTATGCTTAACAAAATCATGTTCTCACAAATGCAAACTGACTCATTGTGACCCAACATTCAATCTGGTTGGACTGTTCAATCTTTCGACCTTTGCTATCAATCAATCTGTCCAAGCTACCAATCAATTATCAAATCAATCAGTTTGCAATCTAAGCTATCAATCAAAGAACATTCAAGGAAAGTAACAAAAGATCAGAATGGTTTTTGTCTCACATTGTTTTAGTGAGTGTTTTATCTTTTATTGATTTTCTTTTTGGCTCATGTTCCTATGCTACTCGATGATATTAGCTGAACTTATGAGAGTAGTCAAGATGGTTTAGGACCAGTTGCTTTCGCTTTACTTTTTTTTCCTGTTCGATGATCTCATGAAATTATGGGGCATGTCTGCTACATGGTTTGGGACAAAGAAGATCATCCTCTGTCTTCATCATGTTTTTTTACGCAAAAGGATGACTTTCTCACTTTGCCTTTTGTGCCACGATGCGCCGCATCCGCCTTTGCAATATCAAAATAAGCTCTTATAATAAAATTGCACTTTTGAAAGCCAACATCTTTCTACTAACATTTCTTTGTCTAATCTTCGCTTTCTACTAACAATTCTTTAGTCAGTCCTCGCAGTCTTCTTGGTCTAGTACTATGGTATATAAAAAATAATGGCATCTTGCATACATGCATTCATAAATAGCAAAAAAAACAAAAACATGTGCATTTGCATTCATTCATGCATGAGAAAAATTTCAAAAATACATTTACATTTTGCATTCATACATTTCAAAAAGAAAAAGACAAAAACAATTATTGCATCCAAAACATATATTATTGCGTAACAAAGAAAATACATTGCAATGTATAAGCATCATTATATAACATGAAAGTAAAGCATATACATAAGCATCTGTCTTGTGCGTCATAAAGTAGCTGCATATCATATATATGTGTGTCTCAAAAAACTATCAAAGTACAAAAATCAAGGTGTTTGTATACATTGAGGCCCGCAGGCTCATAATCTATCACATGTATATCAAAAATGTCCCTCTGCTAGAGAGACCCCCTATCAACCCCTGATCTCTCAGTCCTCCTAAACTCTGTCCTGTCTAGAAGATGAGGCTCCCCATGTCTGATGCCCTGTCTGTCCTGATCTAGGTGGCCCCCTTGGTCCCAACACTCCCCTACTGCTTTGTGTCATATGGGAATGTGATCTACTGGGTGATGCCCTTTAACTCGGATTCCACTGCTCTCGCAACACATGTCTCCTCTACATGTCCTTCCAATATAATGTCTCTACTTGAGCATCCCCTAGCATCCCTGCAATCTCACATGCACTTCCATCTTGGATGGTACTAATCACCTGTCGTGACTCGTCCTCGATTCTCTATGCCCTAGCCATAGTTGTATCTTGAGAGGTGAGAAACATATCCCTCTCTACTATCAGCTTGTCCATCTGTACTATGAACGATGATCGCTCAAAAATCCATAATGCACGATCTACAGTCCATGATTCATGATCTACAGTCCATGATGCCCGATCTATAGCCCATGCAGCTCTATCAGTCTCTCTCTATAGTGCCAATCAGTCTATCTGGCTCATAATATCTATGATGTGCTATCTCTGATCCTCAACCCTATCATCGGGACCCTATATATCATCCCCCTTAGGTGGACCATCCATATCCTCATCCATCTGTATCAGCATATCACCGAGATCCCTGTCAACATCTGACTCCTCCTCCTCTCTCCCCTCATCATCCTTATCATCCTCATCTGACTCATCCTCCTCCTCATCCTCATCCTCCTCCTCGGTGCTCTCATCTCTGGGCATCCGCATTCTCAATATGGCCAGATCTGGATCTGTTAAAGCAACAGGCCTGTGCTTAGCGAACCATCTATCATACTCCTCTATATTCCCTGCATGTGCAATATCTGCACCAAATCCCCACTGTCTGGGCTGTAATTTCTCAAACTCTACATATGCCACCTAAGGCTTGAGCATTGCACCCCATGTCTTGCCCTTGGCTCTTGATCAAGAAAACAAAGTTGTACCTATCGGTACTCCCTGCCTCTCTCCAAACTATCGACGCACCCTCTCTGGTAGCTGCATCTCAATAACCATATGACCCATGATGAACCTCCTAATGAGGTAACTCTCATTTTTGTAGTAAGGAAGGTGGTCCATATCATCATCCCATCTCTGTAAATCCTTGTATGGTCTCCATGTAAAATCTCAGAGCAGATCTATCTCAAGACAAAAATGTAATGTATATCTTAGTGGAGCCTATGCAAGTGCTCCCCGATAATAGTATACATATGAAATATCTAGAAAAAAACCCTCTGAGCTATGGGCTAAAACACAACTATGTGCCTGTATGCCCACACCTATAGTAATGTGACCCCACTATTGATCGACAGTCCTCCTTTGTATGCCAACAGGTGGAACTGATAATATGTCATCGCTAACATGCATGGCTCCCATGTGAACACTGTCCCCTCTATGATCATCTACTAAAGAACCCTCCCCCAGCCAATAGGGAACCCATGGCCTCACCTATCTAGTACCAGTAGACATGGGATCACTCCACATATAATTGCAATCAATCTATCGTGCTGCCTAGCGAGCGTCTCCCATTGGATCTCATAGTTACGGATGTCTAGGTCATCATCTTCACTATCAAACAGTCTCTGCAATGCCAATCTCCTTGTCATAGGGTCATACTTTCCTAGCTCTCTATGTATCAAAATCCTGAGGATGCGCCATACATCCTCGTGTTTCACGGTTGCCTCCCATGTCGGTAGGTGGAAGGAACTAGTCTTTGAGTGCCATCGCTCTGCTAATGTTGTGATCAACCCCCAATTTTCCCTAATCTCGGGCATATATGTGATGTAATACAATCCTAGTGAGGCTAGGATTTGTCTCTCATGGCTACTCAATCAATGGTGTAGATCCAGACACGCTAGTCTACTCTCCCATCTCTATGGCACTAAGAGCTCCTCCTGAATCACCATGCAACTTTGGTCAACTTTATGTACTTTTTGTTTCTTGTTGACAAACCTAGGACCTATTTTGACCTACTTTGACCCAATTTTGACCTTTTCCTAGGGTTTGTACCAGTTCAGGGAAGCTTAGGATGGTTTAGGAACCCCCAGATCCCATTTGCAGGCCTTTCTGACTACCTATGCAGGTTGGCTTACCACCAGCATAGATTGGCCCCCCACCTGGGTTGGCTACATAGGTGGGCATGTGACCTACACAGGAAACATGTGTGAGCCTCATGCGGGCCTTGTTTGACCCTGTTTGACACTCTAAACCACCTAGAAATGCGTGAAAACTTGCAAACCACTAGGAGGTTCCGATGTAATCATCTCAGGTCTTGCTTCGGCCGGTCGTTGATAGCTACGAACTCATTCCCTGTGTTGATTTTGTGCTTGCACTTGATCCATCTTCCTTGATCCAAAGCTCAATTCTTCCAAATGAGAGTGAAAATGAGCTCCAAAACCCTTTCCAAGCCCTTTTATAGCCTCTTGACTGCCTAGATGGACCTGCAACTCTTGTGTTTTGTATTAGTCGCGATGCTTTTGACACTCTGAACCTCATAACTTTTACATTTGAACTCTGATTTTTTATCCGATTGTTGTTGTGGATCTATCTTGGCATTGTCGATAAATCGACCTATCATTTATATTTTTTGGAGGATTTTGCGAGGGGGAACCTATGTATCCCACTATCATTGGGGCATGTTTTAATGCTATTTTCTTCAAGATTTTTTTACACAACGCTCATAATCACATTATATCAAAGAGGGGCAAAATGTAGAAACCTAAAAATAGTTGGAGCCTATTGGTCTACATGTTTTAATATTTTTAGCATTATAATTGAAACATTGTTTTGTGACCTAATGATTCCTCTATGTTGCACATATGATCTTTATTACATGGTGACATTGTGTCTTTCATCAATGATTGAATATTGCAAAATCATTCAATTATTTACTAACATTTCTACTCTCTTTATCAAATCAATCATTTTCCTAATCAATTCCAATCAACCCAAAACATATCCTATCAAATCCTAAACCATTCCAAACCTTCCTAAATCATTTCAAAACCATTATTCTATTCCTAATCACTTGTAGAATTGTTTGGACTCATTCCGACCATTCTGGGGCATTGTCCAAGATCATCGATGCCTAATTAACCCAATTCCAAACTGATCAAAAGCCTGTTTCAATTCGATCAATCTTGTCATCATTTCAGGAGCATTGTCCAAGATCATTGATGCTTCGTATCCCTTAATGATCTATTTTATAACATTTTCAAAGATCATCGATGTTATTGCTATCAATCTATCGATATCATTTCAATAGCGTTGTTCATATTTTTCAATGCTATTTTTGATCATCGTTTCGGGAACATTGTCCAAGTTCATTGATGTTTCCCCATTTAAATTTCAATCCTATTATGCTATTAAAGTTCATTAGCACTTTTCAATGATTTCCAAATATCATTATCCGGGCACATTATCAAAGATCATCGATGCCTCATAAATTCCTAAACTGGAACCCTCAAAATTAACCCTAATCCTTATCAACATCATTAAAATCATCTCAATTCAACATTAACACCTTCAATTCAATCCATAAACCACTAATTTCCCCTTTTGGATGAATAACCCATAATTTATCCCTAGGTCCTAATTGAATAAATAAATAAAATTTATTTATTCTCTTTTCCCTAAGTCTTCAATAATTAATTAATTAGCTAATTTCAATTTATGATATTTTCATAAATTTATAAATCTAATTATTGATTTTGAGGAATATTGAGAATATTGAATTATTAAATGGCTTAATGATTCCTAATCTTACCTAAATATCATATCCCTTAATTGAGGATTCACATCCCTATTAAGGTTCTTCATGAATATTCTTGATATCTCCTTATTTGATCTCCCCCATATCATGCTTCCTAACATCTTACCTACCAAAATTTGCATTTATGCATAGATTTTGTGCAACCCTCACCTAATTGACCCTCATTTCCTATAAATTGAGAGGTATTCCTCTCATTCAAGGTTAACCACAAGATTTTGAGAAACTCAAAAATTGTTAGAAATCTTCTAGTATTCTCATTAGCAAAACTTGGCTTCTCTGCAATTGTGTGCGCGCAAAGAGCAACATCAATCTCATTATCGAGAAGAAAGAAGGACATGGGAGCTTCCTTTGAAGGGGTTTTTAAGTGTTTATGCTTATGTTTATGAATTCCTCTTGAAAATAGCTTTCATGATAAATTAGAAAGGTTTAGCATACAATTTAGTGTTTGTGGTTTCCTATATATGCTTAACTGCCTTTTTGTGGTCTGACAGCCTATTGTATGATTGATTCTGAAATGATTGAGATCGTAGGATAATGAATGCAGTTTATTTCTTTGGTGAACGATTAAGGAGATCTCTTCAATGTTATAATGTCATCCTGAAATGAAATCCTCAAATGATATGCAACATACAACACATGAGTCTAGTCACTGATTCTTAGAGCCCTTTTTTCAGCATTGAGCTTTTTGGACATCAGAGTCAATACAATCCTTATTAGTTCTACTAGGACCATAAGGATATGATTCTGAATTTCATCGGATAAAAAGTGGAAATCAATTGTAACCATTGAGGAAGTAGAGCCAAGATGACCAGGATATTGTTTCCATTTGATATTGCAGGGGTGGACCTGCATCAAGGCACACACATCCAAGATAACCATGAGTGAAATTTGTTGGAAATTGGTTCATTCATGAGTGTTCTAGAAAGCTTGAGGGTTTTCATTTATGGAAACACATTTGGTATGGAAAGCAGAATTATAGAGTATAGTAATACAGTTTTGGTCAGAGAAGACATTATATGACAAATGGAGACATGCAAGCTTAGGAGAAGCTATTTTGGGATGTATACAACCTTCTATTAAGGTCTCTTATGTTTTGGTGTTGAGCATAGTAAGATTGATATATTTGAAGTCATGCGAAGATTGTGATACAATTAGATAGATAAGATAAAAGGCTATGATGATTGAGGGAGTATAATGCAAAGTCCAAACATACTATGTTGGATTCAGATTATGGATTACCTATTTTTTGATAGTGTATGATTTCCGACTTGGTAATTACTTTTTGTATAAGTATTAATTCTATTTTGTGATGTGTTTGGGAGCCGACTAGGCTATATATATATATATATATATATGAAGATCTTTTGAGAAGTGAAGTATGAGATTGTATGGATGTGATGTGAATGGATGAATGGATGAATTTTGATGTTAGAATTATATAGATGGTGATTCGAGCTACAACTGGAACCTACCTAAGCATAGAAGATGTTTGTATTGTTCATTCTTGATAAATTATTGTATCAAGATCATATTTCTGATTGTATGAGCAGTGAGCTTAGTATACCTTTAGCAAGGTTTTGTATTACTCTAACAATAAAATTTACTAGTATAATAATCAGATCCTAACAGGGCTAGGTCTCCTAACATGGAAAATATAATTTTAGTACATATTTGTGGGTACCACCCCCACCAAGGTTTTCCCTTGGCTAGGGTTTCCTCGGCAACAAATTCATGGTGTTATGAGTTGTGTATTTTATGTTTATGTTTTTTTTTCATTTCAGCAATCATGTGGTTAAGTTGGAATTTATTAAGTTCATTTTTAAAGTCTTGTAATACTGACTCACCCCCTCTCAATATTACTTAATCCTAACAATTTGTATCAGATCTATTGGCCATTGGACATAAAGTCTAATAGCTTAAGCGAGATCACAAAGGATTCTGAAAGTTTGGAAGAAAACTTTGAAGCAACACTTAAAGACCTTGATAAGGCTAAAGTAGAGAGTTGTGACTTGAGATTCAAACTAAGAAGAGTTTAGGGTTTCATCAAGAAACTAAAGGAACAACTTGAAATTTCTAGGATTCAGAGACAATATCTTATGTATAAGATAAAAGAGGATTCAGAAAATGATACATAAGATCATATAAAACAACTTGAACAAGAGAAATATGCTTTGAAGCTTGATCATAAAACTACTTCCCTTCCTATGGGACAAATGGATACTAAACTTGACCACTACAAGAAAAAATATGGAATTAGAGAAATATAATCAGATCATAAAGGATAATTGTTTGAGGATAAGAAACATATTGAGAAACTTCACGTGAGAAGTGACTTGATCCATGATCAAAGAGATAGACAATAAACCTAAAGAAGACATGATTGGAGTTGGCTTCAATGAAGATCTTTTGAGAAGTGAAGTATGATATTGTATGGATGTGATGTGAATGGATGAATGGATACATTTTGATGTTAGAATTACATAGATGGTGATGCGAACTACAACTAGAACGTACCTAAGGATAGAAGATGCTTGTATTGTTCATTCTTGATAAATTATTGTATCAGGATCATATTTTTGATTGTATGAGCAGTGACCTTAGTATACCTTTGGCAAGGTTTTGTATTACTCTAACAATAAAATGTACTAATATAATAATCAGCTCCTAACAGGGCTAGGTCTCCTAACATGGAGAATATAATTTTAGTACATATTTTTGGGTACCACCCCCACCAAGGTTTTCCCTTGGCTAGGGTTTCCTCGACAACAAATTCATGGTGTTATGAGTTGTGTATTTTATGTTTATGTTTTTTTTTTCATTTCAGCAATCATGTGGTTAAGTTGGAATTTATTAAGTTCATTTTTAAAGTCTTGTAATACTGATTCACCCCCTCTCAGTATTACTTAATCCTAAAAATTTGTATTAGAGCTATTGGCCATTGGACATAAAGTCTAATAGCTTAAGCGAGATCACAAAGGATTCTGAAAGTTTGGAAGAAAACTTTGAAGTAACACTTAAAGACCTTGATAAGGCTAAAGTAGAGAGTTGTGACTTGAGATTCAAACTAAGAAGAGTTGAGGGTTTCATCAAGAAACTAAAGGAACAACTTGAACTTTCTAGGATTCAGAGACAATATCTTATGTATAAGATAAAAGAGGATTTAGAAAATGAAACATAAGATCATATAAAACAACTTGAACAAGAGAAATATGCTTTAAAGCCTGATCATGAAACTACTTCCCTTCATATGGGACAAATGGATACTAAACTTGATCACTACAAGAAAAAATATCTGGAATTAGAGAAATATAATTAGATCATAAAGGATAATTGGTTGAGGATAAGAAACATATTGAGAAACTTCACGTGAGAAGTGACTTGATCCATGAACAAAGAGATAGACAATAAACCTAAAGGAGACATGATTGGAGTTGGCTTCAATGAAGCAGAATGTTAAAAGACTCGGGAAGAAAAATCTGTAGCGAATATTTATGATTTGAAAAACCTAAAGAACATATCAAAAATTTCAGAGGAAGATGCTTTAGATGCAATAAAATTAGACACATGAAGAGAGACTACAGAAGTAAAATTCCTTACAAATCCTTTGATGGCTATTGCAACAATTTTCATGATATGGACACAAGAAATAACAATGTAGGAAGCTTGATCAATCTAGAATCAAACAAGAGTCCATTAGGGAAGAAATAGAATCTAAGATCACATGTCACAAATGCAATAAATTTGGGCACATTACAAGGTATTGTAAGTTGCAGGTTAATCAAAATAGACCACCTCCTACATGCTACAAATGTAATAATCCAGGACACATAGAAAAGTTTTATAGATACAATGGAAATGATAATAAAAGAGGACCATCACCTATGGTTATAAAGAAGAATATTGGTGATACTAGTAAGAGACTTGGAGAATACATGGATCAATTCAATAGTCATTTCAGAAAAATAGAAGACGAAAAGAGTGGTAATGTATGTAAGGTAAAAGAAACAAGTGAGGTATTGATTTAGGGAGAGTCAATAGATGCTACCGAGTATTCTCTTTATGCGGACATTCCTACATCAACTTAGATGGCCAAGCATATCCTTAGGGTGAGCATTGGAAGAAAACATCAGAAATATATCTATCCCTTGATTATGAGGAGTAAGATCTTGCAATCTTAGTGAAGTATGTGGAGATTTTTTGGAACATATATCTATGATCACATGATTTTACAAATATATATGTTGTGATTTCCAGATTGTTAATCCAATGGATTATGTGCAAAGATGAGTTAACTGGGAAGTATGTCATTTATTTACATGGTGAAGTATAAGGTTAATCAAAAGAACTTGTTTAAACATCATTTCAAGAAAAGAGCCTAAGGAGAACAAAGATTAGAGAAAAAAGAAGCCAAGAAGCAAGTGCGTTAAGCATTTGATTGAAGCAGAAATTCACAAATCATAAAATAAAAGGTATTTAGATCTTTTCCAAAGCTTTGGTTATGGATACTCTTTTGATTTTCTATGTTTCTAAAAAGCCTAGGTATAATTTTAAGAAAAACCCATTTAAATCAATAGGAGATGATCTAGAAGGTGCATTTTTGTAAACACCCTATGACATTCTACATGTTGAAGAAATAAGGGATTACATTTATTGTAAGTGTGAGTCTTTGGGAGACTTTGAGATCTATAAAGAGATGAAATACATGATTAGAGAATATGGAAAGATTAAAGATAGGTTCACACATCTTAAGAACCTTAGTATCATGCATATGAATGTAGTAAGATCATTATGAGAAGAGTTCACAACCAGTTCATTTGGCTTGGAGATCATCCTACGAAGATTTGAAGTGACATAGTTCATGGTATAACAGGTGTGGATAACTCTGGTGTTATCCTTGTTGCAGAGAAGAACACAAAGAAACAGGTGGAAACCCAAATGCAATCGTGATGGGATAAGAGAGCGATGATAATTAATGAAATATTTTAGGAAGATGTTAGATTGATTTCAATGATTCTAGGTTATAAAATTCATTATAGAAATTGACCTAACTCAGTATCAACATGAGTGATTTTGATGGCATATAAAATGGTGAAGAAAAATGTTAAATATAACCTTTGCGAAGTACTTGCACACCAGTTCTTGAAGAATGTGAGAAAAATAAAGAAGGATAAGTCAAAGGCATTTAGGTTGGGGTATCTATTAATGCACATGTATAATCATATTGTACATAATTTTCTTGGTATGCACCCTAGACCTTGGAATGAAAGTGAACCCACTGGAATTCAGATCACACAAAGGTATAGAAGAGAGAAAAATACATGGGTTGATGGTGAGTTATTTGGGATGATCAAAATCTTGCTGAGATAGATGAAGGAAAGAGAGAGGATTCCCAAGGCATTAATAGAGAAGTATAAACATTCAAGTTGTTTCATTGTTGAAATTGATTGTGTTTTCTTTGAGACAGTGCAACCTAGGATGAAGTGGTGTCGTCCTCTGGGATATGAAGTCAGTTCTGAGGTCTGGAATTTGCAAGTAGAACATATTCTATCCTCATAAATTGATTCATCCGAAGAAAGATGGGATACCTATGAAGATAATTCAGCAAAGATAAGGGAAGAACAGACTAGAGGTGTAAGAAAGAGGAAAGTAGAAAACTTGGTAGATGATCTAGCAAAAAAGGCTAGTATAACAAAAGAGGAGATGAAAGAGGTAAGAAAGAAGATGATAGAAAGAGATTTTGGGTTGGAGAGAGGTGCTCCTACAACCCTTCCACCTCTAGAGGTAGAGAAGGTTATCAGTCCACCTTCTACTATAATTGATATATCTGTGACTACACCTACACTACCAAAGAGAACATCACAGGAAGAGAAACTCATGGAATTTCCTAGAATGAACAAAAAATCTAGACCAAACATGAATCTCCACCTAAGAGAAAGAGGAAATAAGTTGTAAAGAAGAAGGATGAAGATGAGACAATTTAAGAGAAGAGTAGTGATGTGAAACAACTTTGGAAGCCTGACATGAAAATAATGGAAAAGAGAATAATTGAGCAGGTCAAGTTGAACACCTTGATCTGATACTATGAGAGGTTTGAGGCATTTGTTGAGATTTTAATTGAAGATATGGTAATAAATCACTTAAAATTTCTTGTAAGAAGAACTTGTTAGAAGTTGAAGGAAGTATACCTGAAGAAATTTATGAGAAAGTGGAAATAAGGAAATAATTAGCACTGATAGAAGATGACACAATAAAAGTACAAGTAATTGAAGACATGTTACCTGTTGTTTCAGTCAAAGAAATGGAAAAGATATTAAATGATTTGAAACCTTTGCTAAGAACTAAGTCAAGATTTGTAAAGATAATGGGGAGAAGGTACAATGAAGTGATTGAGGAAACATGTAAGGTCATGGATAAGGTTCTGATGGATACTAAACCCGAGAAGTCCTCAACACCAAATCATACTAAGCTTAAAACTATTGAAAAGGGATGTTAGTGATCATTTTCATAAGGATACAAACATTGAAGGAAACATTATTCCAAAAATGGTAGAGAAAGAAGAATAGAAAGTGAGCAAAGTTGAATCAGTGAAAGAAACAATGGATAAAGTTGAAGAGAAACAAGAAACTCATGCATCTATTTATTCATCTTTATTGTTGGTAAGTGGAGATAAGACTCTCAAAATGGATTTTGAGAGTATGGATGAGGATGATTTAATGAAGTTGTCCTTCATCGCATTTGCCAAAGAGAAAGAGAGATTTGAGCAGAAAGGTAAGAAGAAGACAAGGGTAATGGAAAGAGTAGTTGATACTATCAATAAAATTCTACCTATACCTTTTTTTTTCCCATCAAATGAGAGTGTAGAGAACTTGAATAGGGTATTGGATGAATTTGGCAGTCATTATGAGTCCTTGGAGAAGATCACTGAATAGAAAGCAGAGAAGAAGTACCTCATGAAGAAGTTGGAAGAAGCTTGCAAGTATATCTCATGGGACTTGGGCATATTGAACAAAAATATATCTGAGGCAAAGAGTTGTGTATTGCATGGAAGGATTTTATACAGTTACTGTATAAATCATGTTAGACATTTTAAAAACATTGAGGAGATAATAGAAAAAGATAGACTAACTCTGGACATGCTGATGGACACTTGTGAGACCTCTTCACACTCTATATTGGAGTTAGATAGAAAATTATCTAGGATATTGGACAAACTAATTGTTTTGGATATAGAGAAAGGGAGAGTTGTTGGAATACTTGGTATGATGAAGAGTTTAATCAATCCTAAGTTATCAATTCTTGAGGCATACCTTTCTGACATGGAGAAGATAGCATAGGCCCTTAGCGAACATAGGCCTATTGAGCTAAAGGAAGAAGTGAAATCTTCTTTTGCACTGAATGGGCTGGTTCATGTGAGTCTAATACTGGTGAATACTTGGTTAGAAGAAGTGAAGATCTTGGAGAGCTCCTTCCAAGATGTGTTAAAGATGGTATAACTTTTGGTAAGAAGTGGCACAATTTTGTTATGTATTCTACATTTTTGTATACCTTTTCCATTGATCTCAAAGGGGGAGAAGACAATATATAAAAAATGTATAGAGTAAAGATGATATATGTAAAGGAGATAAAGAGTGTTTTGTATTTTTTTTGGGGGAATTGACACTTAGTCATTTTTCACTATGTATTGCCATCAATGCCAAAGGGAGAGATTGTTGGAAAGTGGTTCATTTAGGAGTGTTTTGGAACACTTGAGGGTTTTCATTTATAGAAAAACATCTTGTATGGATGGTCTCTTGGTGTCATACACAGTTTTAGAGTTATAGCTTGCAAAATGACTAAGTACATAAAGCAGAATTACATAGTATAGCAATAGAGTTTCGGTCAGCGAAGATAGTATATGATAAATGGAGACATGTGAGATTAGGAGAAGATATTTTGGGATGTATATGACCTTCTAGTAAGGTCACTTATGTTTTGCTGTTGAGTGAAGTAAGATACATATAGTTGAAGTCATGCGAAGATAGTGATACAATGAGACAAAGTAGATGAAAGGTCGCGATGATTGAGGAAGTATAATACAGAGTCGAAATATTCTATGTTGGATTTTAATTTTGGATTACATTGTATTGATAGTGTATGATCACTGACTTGGTAATTACCTTTTGTATAAGTATTATTTCTATTTTTTGATGTATTTGGGAGCCAACTGGGTTATATATATATATATATATATATATATATATATATATATATATATATAAAGAGATNAGCCAACTGGGTTATATATATATATATATATATATATATATATATATATATATATATATAAAGAGCTTTTGAGAAGTGAAGTATGAGATTGTATGGATGTGATGTGAGCTACAACTGGAACTACCTAAACATAGCAGATGCTTGTATTGTTCATTCTTGATAAAGCATTGTAACAGAATAATATTTTTAATTGTATGAGTAGTGAGCTCAGTATACCTTTAACAAGGTTTTGTATTCCTCAAAAAATGAAATGTACTAATGTATTAATTAGCTCCTAACAGGGCTAGGTCTCCTAACAGGTACAATATAATTTTAGTACATATTTATGGGTACCATCCCCACTGGTCTTTTCCCTTGGAAAGGTTTTTCTCAACAATAAATTCATAGCATTATGACTTGTGTGTTTTATTTTTATTTTCTTTTCATTTCAACAATCATCTGATTAAGTTGGAATTTATTAAGTTCATATTTAAAGTGTTTTAATACTGATTCACCTCCTCTCTGTATTACTTAATCCTAACACAACCTTATGTAAACAAGTAGATTAATAAAAATCAAGGAGATAATACTCACCTCACGTTGGCATATGAATAAATGGAGTCAAGATATGTGTGGCTCATCAACCTTAATGTGGAGGCACTTATCATAGACACCCAATTTATTCAATTTTGTAGGATCATCATGACCACACCAACATGAAGAAATAAAAGAAATAGATAATTAAAATGGCACTAACAACATTCAAGAAAATGTTCAACATTTCTTCAGCAAGTGATGAGTGTTTGTCTGTGTAGGGTGTTGAGAAACATAGTTGTGCACTTGATTGTTATTAAGACATAATTAAGGTTCATGACATGTTATCCAAAGTGTTTTAAGAAACACATATTTTTGCAAATAGGTAGTGTTAAGAAACACTATTTGGTTAGGGTATTGATAAACACTATTGTGTAAGTGGAAAAATGTCCAGTGCTCGAGAGACCAGGATAAATAACTTTGGCTAGTGAGATGCCTAACAAGATACTGACTTGGTGGTTGAAAGTGATAGGATATTACCCTTGAATGAGTTCATAGGACTAAGACATCAAACTATCCTAAGGTATGGTGGTGAGACACCAATTGAGAGGAGTTGCATAATATCACGAAAGTGACTGAAAGTGTATAAATACAAAATATCAAGCTGAAGCCTTTGTAGCCGTGACATCCAAGCTATACATTGATAGATGGAGAACTGATTACAAGTGACACTTGTTTTCTAGGTTTTCACTACTTGGCATAAGTACTATTTTTTCTACCAAGGTACTTGTTTACAAGGTTTTCACCAAGGCACTCTTTCTTTTTCAAATTTTTTATATTTTTCATTTTTCTCTTTTTTTCTAATTTTTTTGTTGCTTCATCAAGGTGTCTGATGCTATATTTTCAATGGGATGATCATTTTTTCAAGACTTTTTCCAATTTTATTTGATTTTTCTTCTTTTTTCTATTTTTGCTATTTTTTTCAAGATCATTTTATCTGTAGAGGAATTTCACATTCTGAAGATGTCTAGTTGTGGAAATTCTTTAGGTGGATTGTATTGATGGGATCAAGAAGAAGATCCCATTCTGGAGTAGATAATTGATATGCTCCAGAACAAAATTTTGCAGTGATTATGAAGGTATCTAGCCAGTTGGGTTCAAACTTACCCATTTGTTCTCAATTTTGTTGATTCTTTAGATTTTATTAATATGTTTTTCTCTTTATCTTATGAATATAGTTTTTTCATCAAAATTTTAGGTCCTTGTTTCACACATGTGGAAATTTTGAAAAATAGAGAAAAATTATTAAAAAATAATTTTCTCTAGGTATTCATATCCTCGCTTTAACAGGAATGGAATAAGTTGATTGAAATACATTAAAAAAATATGCATTACGAAAAATACAACAATAAATTAATTTTATTATTTTTTATTATTTTATTGGAATTAACATAATGCAAATACTAAATGATATATTTTATAGGATTGTCGATTCTATCTTTCATGTTGCATACTGCATGGCATGTTACTTGGTCTGATAGTCTAGTTTTTATTCACATCACAAATTTGGTCGTGGTGGTTTGGTTGCTCTCATATCTCCATGTTGGAATTCCTCAATCATCTCACATGGGTTTGACCCCATGCAGAGAGTATTTTGGTTTCTTATGTAAGTTGATAATCATTCTTTTGGGATCATTAATGTTTATGGTCCCAATTATGATGTTGAAATATCTCAGCTTTGGTGATGGTTAGATGATTCTCTACTACTTGCAACTTGGGTCATGTGTATAGATTATAGTATGGTTGAGGTGGTAGTTGAAAAGGAAGGTATTTTTCCTTTTTATTGGACAAATAGTGAAAGAGAGACTTGGATTTACATGCATAATAAATTAGGTCTTTTTTATCACAACATTACTCGTCATCATTCTCATTTTGTTTCTTTTCTTGGAGTATTTTTGGGTTAGGCATTGACAAGATATTTAAGTTTCTTGATCATGTCATAATATCAATCCAATATTTTTCTCTTTTGGGAAAACTAAAGCTTACCTGTCTTATTAGTTTATGTTGTCATGTTGTCATATCACTTTCCCATCAAATTCAATATTGAATGAAAGATAGATCATAGGAATAATTCTACGATAGATTTTTCCTAACACGTCCCTGCCGAGTCATTTACCCATGGTAGCCCACATCCAATGGATCTTAAATATTGAGATGCTTCCAACTCAGACATGTAGTTGGATAGATTTGTGGAACACTTCCATTAAGCGTACAGTTCAGTTTTTGTTCATTTGTGATAGGAAATTGTTCATATATCGTCGATGGTCTTATGTTGTTACCACTAAGGACTTGTGGCCTACATCTGAAGATTTGGCTTCCAACCCATTCAATCTTGACTTGCAGGTTCTAGTTTCTCACCATTTACATCAAAAGTATCTATTGTTGGTCAACATGGTTCTCATGGTGCTTAGATAAAATCTAGGCTTCCCTACCTTAAAGTTGGGAATTGAGCTTCCAAAGAGTTCTTCTTAGCCCTTAGGGCTCATCACTCCTCTCTTGGTATAAAAATAATTAGAGAGGTTAACATGGTTCTATCTGAGCTACCAAATATTCTTTAGGCCTTTACCATACATTATGAGAAGGTGTTTACTACATAGGGAAATTACCCTACTCAAGAGAAAGACTTTATGGATTGTCTTGTAGTCACCCCTTCTCTACTCTTTGAGTCTCAAAAGGTTTAGTGTGACCAACTTATCACACTGGGAGATCTCAAGGACACTATTACATCAATGGAAAATGAGAAGGCCCCTAGTTTTGATGGCTTTCCTTATCATTTCTACAAATCTTTTTGGCCTTCTGTAGGCCTTGATCTGCGTAAATTCTATCTAGAGGCATTCCATTTTTAATATTTGGGAGAAATTCTAAACAATGACAATGTTAAATTCATACCTAAAGGTGGTGATCCTAAAGATATTTTCAATTGGTGGCCAATCACTTTTCCTATTGTCTCCTACAAATTTATTTCCAAAGACAGTTTTTAGAATTAGACATATTTTATTTTAGATTTTGCACTCGGAGTAGACTGGGTTTATTAAGTCAAGGTTCATCATGGATAACATTTTTTTAGTTTGGGAAGGAATAGAATGGCTTGTCATTCAAAAAATAATGCAAATTTTCTAAAAATCAATTTTTCCAAACCTTACAAATGCATTGAATGGCCCTTCATTATTGTGATTATTATATCCTTAGGGTTTGGTCCCCATTTCTTTTAATCTATCCAAATTTTATTTAGTGATGACTCAACTTGCATCACCATCAATTTCTGTTAGTCTAGGGCCTTTGGCCTTCATCACTCTATTTGATAAGATTTCCCTCTTTCTCCTTTGTAGTTCTTGTTCTTGAGGGATTTGGTTATATTTTGGCCTATACCATTTCTATGGGTCGGGTCTAGTGAATTTGCCTACCTAAGCCCCCTTCTAATATTTTTAATTTCTATTTTATGGATGAATCACTTCTCACTCTAATTGAGGATGAAGAGAATGTTTAGGAGGGTCTTCATTGTCTAGATACTTTTTCCAAGATTTTAGATTGGAGATTCAATGGCACAAATTGTAGTGTTACTGATACTCATTTCTCCCTACCCATCCTTGGATTATCTAGTATAGGTGGAAGTGAATTCAACATGGTGAAATATTTCAATTCCTGGGTATTGTATGTGGTAAATTTGGCCTTGTTAATTCACCATACACTTCAACATAGTCCTTCTTCATCAGATACACACAAGAATGAATATGAGATTATTCATCCTGTCTGCCTACATGATTTGACCTATTGCCTTCTATCGAGACGGGGTTTTTGAAATAGCTCTCAGAACAAAAGTCTCACAACCATAGACCAATCTAGGAATGAAGGATTTTTCTCCATGAATGCAATGCAATGCAAAGTTATTCTAAGAATTGAAAGATGCAAGATAATCTAAGACATGATTTCAATGCAATTATTCTAGGAATTGAAACTATATTATTGCAAAAATGAGATTATTCTATATGAGATTATCAAGAAAATATGACAATAATTCAGTATTCTAACAATGCATATGATCAGAAATTCAGGAAGGGTTTGAATGAGAGACGAAGAGTTCTTTTATAGACTCAAAGATGATCAGAATAGAAAATTTCCTCTTTGAAATAAAATAGATAGAAAAGCCAGTTTAAATTAGAAATCTTTATTCAAAAGAATACAATAAATTGTTTTCTCTCTACTTTAACTGTTTTCTTTCTTTCTTTGATTTAATTTTGTTTTATTTGAATTTAATTGTTTTCTTTCTCTTTAAAGCACAATTAATTCAAAGACTCTATTTCTGAACAGAAGAAAGATTTTTGAGAGATTATCTAATTAATTAAATAAATATGACCTCATAATTTCTTTTTCTCAATTATCTGAATAATTAAATTCAATTATTGAAAATGAGGATATTTATTTAATAATTAAATATTATTTAATTCCTTTTTCATGTGTCTTTAGCTAAAGAGGGTGAATTTAATTTAATTAAAGTGCTAGGGCTTTATAATTAAATTAATTCAATCATAGGGTTTGTTTAGCCAATAGATATTTAGGAATTAAATATAATGTATGATTAATGTAGATTTAGGATTTTCTACATTTGACACTTAGGTCGAGTAGAGTCACTTAAAACTCAGAATTGCCTAGTACAATAGGACTTCGATGATCTAGAAGAATGACAAATGCAACAAAATTGGTTAGGGTTGCAAGAAGCCAATTTTGGGGTGTTACATTTTTCCCCTCTTTGAATTGATGTGCGAGCAGCACATTGATTCAAAGAATAGTCTGATGCCTCAAGCACGAAAGAATAGATTTGAAACTTGATGATGCAAAGATTTCAGAGCCATCTCTAGAACAGAGCCTGACTCTCTGAAGTCTAGGTGAGGTTTCCAAGACACTGGTCCAGTAGAGATTTTGAGGGTCATCTTCATAAGGAAGCTTGATCCTCAGGGATTCAGGTTAGAATGCACTGATACCTAATAGATTGATATCTTTCACAACAATGTCCTTAGAATGAGGCTCAACCTTCATGAGTTAGGGTTAGATTTCCCTGATACCTATCCAACAAGATAATCAATAGAGATTTTAGGACTATCTCCAGAATGTAGCTTAGTTCCCCAATGTCTAGGCTAGATTACCAAGACACTGGTTAGATAGATATCTTTCACAAGAGTGTCCCCAGAATGAGGCTCAACCTTCAAGAGTCAGGGTTAGATTGCCTCGATACCTCTCTCAAAAGATAGTAAATAAAGGTTTTTAGAACTATCTCTAGAACAGAGCTTAGTCCTCCAATATCTAGGTTAGATTGCCTAGACACTGGTTAGATTGACATCTTTCACAAGGCTATCCCCAAAACGAGGCTTAACCTTTAGGAGTCAGGGTTAGATTGCCTTGATACCTATCTCAAAAGATGGTAGATAGCAGTTCAGAATCATCTCTAGGATGGAGCTTGATTATCAGGAATCAGGGTTAGATTGCCCCGATACCTATCCCAAAAACATAGTTTTTCGAGAACCATCTCCAGAATGGAGCTTGATCCTCAAGAATCTGAGTTAGATTTCTCAAATGCTTAATAGATGACAAGATGTAAGGAACAAATATACCCTTAATGATTGTGGAGTATCCAATTTTGACTATCAGGTATGAAAAGCTGAACATGCCCCAAGTGATGAGATGCCCCTAGAAATGAGGACTTTCAAAAATCAGTTCAGATTGATTGAAATAGATTTAATGATGTAATCATCCTGCCCCCTCGAGAGTGAAATAGAAAGATGACACATCATATTGATGATGGAGAGAAAAAAATTGCAGATAGATGTTGAGTCAGAGATCAAGAAGAACTCATAATAGATTACAGAAGAATTCAGAAGATTCAAAATCAATTTTGAGCGATTTCAAGGTCTGGTTGACCAAGTTTGACTAAGGTTGACCAGAGTTGACTTTTGAGGAAAAAAGCCAAATATTTGAAAAAATGATGATAAGATTCTGACAAGAAAGTGACATCAGAAAGTCGACTGCACAAGCGTCCGATCGTGTCGGTCCCAAAAATTTAAAATGCAATTTTGAGCGATATAGGAGTGTCAGATTTCGATTTCGATCCCAAAAATGGGTTGAGCATATAGCTGAAGGTAGAGAGTGAGGATCAAACACTTGGTTAGTCATGATGAAACCAAGACTCTAAAGAAGAACTCCCCTATGTATGAACCCAAGAGAATTCAAAGAAGAGAACACTGAATTGCTGCCACAATGCAAGTCTAGAATGAAAATGCAATCCTATGCTAGATGCAATATGAAAGTCCAATTCTAGGACATGGTTGTGATACCCATCGTATAATCATCATCATTGAGTATTTTTTAGAATAGAAAAGTCGATACAACCCTCACTAGTGCCACAATGCAACCATAAGGATATGAATATGACTCACGCCGGATAAAATGTAGGAAACAAACTTAAGCATCAGGGCACAAAAGCCAAGATGACCTGAACATTGTTTCCAGTTAATGTTGCAAGAGTACACCAGTATCGAGGCATTCAAGATAACCATGAGTATGATCGTGCGTAAAAAAATAGATCAATAACAAACAAAATAATCACAAATAGAGCAATAACAAGCAAGGAGATGGTACCAACCTCACCATGGCGTACAAATAAACAAGATCAAGGGATGTGAGGCTATTCCACCTTATTGCGGGATCTCTTATCACATACACCCTATTTATTTTATATTTCCAGATCATTAGGACTACACCAACAAGTAGTAGACAAAGAAAATATCAATGAAATCCATGAGAATAGACAGCATACAAAGAAATATTCAAGCATAGCTCAGCCAGTTTCAAATTTTTTGAATATATTCATGTTTAGAGGGTGTTAAAAAACACCGTTGTGCTTGTGAGTGCATTGTGTTTGATTGCTATCGATAGATGTTTATGTTTGAGATATCCGATGTGTGTTAAAAAACACATATGTGTCCAAAGATAGTGTTAAAAAACATTGTTTATGGTGGTGTTGAGAAACACCAGTTTGTGACAGTAGCGAGTTGTCCTTGAGAAGTGACAAGATTACTGACTCAGGTGTAAACCAAAGATGTGATCAAATGGGGGGCCCATGCCCCCAAGGAATGATGACTGACTTGACAAATGTTGTGAGTACAAACAAGATTTGATTTCCCCAAGCGTATGGCGCTGAATTAATGACAAGTTAGGAGGGTTCGCAAAGGAACCAGAGTGCCACAAAAGTAACTGAAAGATATGTACAAACTAAAGCATAGAATCATCAAGACTAAGTATCGATAGATAGAGCATGTGAGTATAACTCCAACAGTAACAAATGTGAGCAATATCGATAGAATAGCAATAGTAGGCAGACACATTGAGAACCACTGGTGACTAACGCGAGAGAGATGCTCAAATAAAATGATCGTGGTATAAGCTATACATCAATAGGAAGACGCAGTGAGAACCACTGGTGACTGATGCGAAGAAGAGCCTTAAAATATAATAGGATAGTGCCCCCTAGATAAGGAGGGTTGCCTTGAGAGTATGACTAGTTTCAATCCATGTGAGTTGGTGTCTTGACGGGAACTGAAAGAAAATGTAAGTAGGAAAGTAGAAATGTAGGAAAGAAAATGCATAAAGCCAAGTGGTGCTGCGATGGATATAGCATTATGGAATAAGAGATGCCTATTTACCAGGTTTTCACCTTCTTGGCATAAATTTTTTTTTTGCTACCATGATGGCTGTTTGCTAGGTTTTCATCAATAGCACCTTTTTCCTTTTTCTCTTTTTTTTTTTTGTATTTTTCAATTTTTTAATTTTTTTATATTTTTGGAATATATGAGTTTTTTTGGAGATACATCAAAGAACCTATCGCTAGGTTTTTGCTAAGATGATCATTTTTTCATGACTTTAGTATATACATGAGCACACTGAAGATGTCTCAGCTGTAGAACCGCTTCAGATGAAGAGCGTTGATGGGCTCTTTGAGTTGTTCTCCTTCAGTAGTAGAAAGTTGATAGGTACCAGACCCAAACACTATAGTGACAACATACGGACCAAGCCAATTTGATTCAAACTTCCCTTTTTGGATCTGATGTTGTTGATTCTTAGGGTTCTCCCTCAGAATGAGGTCACCCGCTTGGAAATCCCTTGGTCTAACCTTCTTGTTATAGCTCTTGGACATCCTCTTTTGGTATACTCTCAGGTGATTGAATGCCACTTGGCGTCATTCATCAAGTAATTCTAGCTCTTGTAGCTGAGATATTCTGGTATCTTCATCAGTAATGAGGCCTCTCAGAGAGACTCATAGAGAAGGAATCTCAACCTCAATAGATAACACAACATCTACTCCATAAACCAAAGCATAGGGAGTAGCCCCTGTTGGTGTTCTTACACTTGTCATATATACCCAGAGAGCTGGATTGATCTAGAGATGCCAATCTCGTCTGGATTTATGCATTGTGCGATGCAAGATTTTAAGGATTGTTTTGTTGGATGATTCCACCTATCCATTACCCTGAGGATAATAGATGGAAGACCAATGTTGAGTAATTTTAAAATTAGACCATAGCTCTGTCAAATCCTTATTTTCAAATTGTCCCCCATTATCAGTAATAATTACAGAGGGTACACCATGCCTATAGATGATGTAGTTGAGAATAAACATAGCTACTATTTTTCCATTGGCAGTGGCGAGAGGGAGTGCCTCCACCCACTTAGTAAAATAGTCCATAGCTATGATTATAAACTTATGTCCATTGGAGGACTAAGGGTAAATCTGACCCACCAAGTCAAAGACCCATTGTTGAAATGGCTAGAAAGTAACAAATGGAATAAGCTTCTTGGCTGGAGCACGAATCAGGTTGCCATGTAATTGACATTGTTTGCAAGACTTAGAAAACTGTGTTGCTTCTTTTTCCATATCTAACCAATAGTAACCATCCCTAATAATTTTACGGGCCAATGTTAGGCCGTTAGAGTGTGACCCATAGATGCCTTCATGCACCTCTACTAACGCTCATTTGGATTCATCAGGTTCTAAACACCTATGGAGGGTACCTTCTAGACCACATCTATACAAGTCATTAGCGATGATGACGAACTGTGAACCACTGTGGATTAGGTGATGTTTCTCATTCTGGGAGTAAGTGTCCAAAACAATCTAGTCACAAAGGTAAGAAAATATGTGATGGTAGCGGGATGAGTCATGTTCTATAACAAAACAGATCATCTAGGAATCAGGGGAGTCATAGGCTAGGTAGCGTAACATCTCCACTAGGAATTCATGTCTAAAATCATTTTCAGGCATCTATAGCATAGAGGCAAGAGTAGCCATGGCATCTGCTTCTCTATTATCTGCCCTTGGAACCTGTTGAAATGTGATATGAGTAAAATACTTTTTGAGGTCATCAACCATCCATTTATAAGGTACCAACTTGTCGTCCCTTTTCTGATAGATATCATTGACTTGATTGATGACTAGCTGTGAATCTCCAAGAACATTGAGTTCATCCACGCGCCACTCAAGGGCGATCTTCATACCATTGATTAGGGCTTTGTACTTAGCAATGTTGTTTGTACAAGGAAACAACATCTTGTATGCTTTTGGTAAAGTGTACCTTTGAGGTGTAATGAATAGTATCCCAGCACCTAACCCCTATTGGGTAAATGAACCATCAAAAAACATAGTCCATGATCAATGTGTGAGAAGTAATATGGACTCATCTGGAAATTCAATGTGCAATGGTTGATGATCAACTAGAGGTTCTTCTGCCAACTGATATGCTATTTCTTATCCCTTAATGGCTTTCCTTTCCACATATTCAATATCAAATTCATTGAGAAGCATGACCCATTTAGCTAGTCTACCTGTGAGGGTAGCTTTACTGAGTAAATATTTTAGAGGGTCAATTTTAGCAATTAGACGTGTAGTATGAGCCAGCATATAGTGCCATAATTTTTGTGAAGCAAACACCAATGCAAGGCAAGCCTTCTCTATAGCAGAATATTTCATTTCATATGACACCAAAGTCCAACTAATGTAATAGATAGCCATTTCATTGTTGTGTTGATCTTCTTGAGCCAATAGGATACCCAATGATGCATCTGTAGCAAAGATATATAGTATAAGTGGCTTCCCATGAATAGGAGGAATCAAGATTGGTGGGTTCGCAAGATATTGTTTGATTTTGTGAACCCTTCATCACATTCTTTGTTCCACTGATAAGCCACACCCTTGTGTAGATTCTTTGTAAATGGTTGTGACTTATCTGCCAGTTTAGAGATAAAATGCCAGATAGACTGCAGTCGACCTTGAAGTCCTCTCATTTGTCTAATATTTTTTGGTGGCAGCATTTCCATGATAGCTTGTAATTTTGTAGGATCTACCTCAATGCCTTTGGCAAAGATGATATAACCAAGAGATTTTCCAGATGTGACACCAAATGCACATTTCTTTGGATTGAGCCTCAGACTGAATTGTTCCATATGATCTAGTATAGGACCTAGAACCTTTTCTATGGTCAGATGAACACCTATTGACCTAGGTACCTTAGTAGTGTTTGTAGCATCAGTTGTCTCTAGTGTAATGAGAAGTGACTAGAATTCCTGGTCAAACTATTCTTGAAAGTGTGATGGTATGTATAAATCACCCTGATGATTAGGATTCTAAGTATATATGTCTTTCCACTCTTCATAAGTTAATGGAGCAAGTGAAGTGGTGGTATTAGAATCACTATCAGTGTCTACTGTACTGACACACAGTACAAAGTTATCTAGCTCAGCAAAGAATTCTACCAGGTCTGGAGGAATGGGATAAGGAAAAGTATCCTCATCAGAGCTGTCTTCAGATTCTGTAGTTTTAGATGTTTCTTCTTGTGTTGGTTGTTTATCTTCTTGAGGTACAAACTTGTTTATTCCCAGTTGAAATGTGAGTTTCTGGAAGCCTATACCTATAGAGTCATGAGTTTTGTAACCAATAGCTTCAAGTGGTGTAATCAAGCCCTTATGATTTGCACCTATGGGACCATTTCCTTTATATCCAAAATGTTGCATAATAGATAAACCTTTTCCATATTGCTCAGGTTTTATGTCATAAGGAGGAGTATTTTCAAAATTTTCTTCTCCTTTATAGATCCAAGCTTTGATAGCTCTATTTTTAGCTTCTTCTTCTAATGGTACTGTGGCTTGTACAAAGGTACCACAATACTTTTTTGGAGGAGGAACCATAGAAGGTTTAGTGCTCTCAGAAGGTCTCCCAAAGGAATGGGGAGACAAAGGAAAAGATGTAATAGATAGTATAGGTTCAATCTGATATCCTCCCATATTAGTTTCTTTGAGTGTCAGACTCTTTTCCAATTCTTTTAATTTATTCTCAAGGAGTTCAATAGATTCTCTGTTGGTAGGCACAAAGATGTCAACAAATTTTGTGAGGGAATTACAATCATAGCGTGTATTAGTAGGTATAGTCACTTCAGATCCTTGGAATGGAAACTTAATGCATTGATGGTATGTGGAAGAGACAACCTACATTTCATGGATCCACGGCCTTCCTAACATAATATTGTATGCAAAAGGAATGTCAAGCACTTGACAGACAACATCTCGTTCAACAGGACCAACTCTAACTGGAAACACAACTAGCCCCTTGGATTTATGTTCTTCCTCATCATAGGCTTTAATGGTAATCTTTTTGCGAGCATCAATGCAATCTTTTCCGTAGCCTAACTCAATAAGGAAACTAGCAGAGAAAATATTTAGGCCAGCGTTGTTATCTATGAGAACATGGCGAACACGCTTTGGACCAATCATGACTTCAATGTGCAAATGATTATTATGTGGGTGACTCAAAGAATGGTCATCTTCCTCAGAGAAAGACAAGTAATGTGAGGAGGTCAAGTGACCTACCATAGATCAAAACTGGTCGAGATCAAGATCTTTTGGGACATTTACCTAAGTGAGGGCTTTGTCCAGGATTTCCCTGTGAGCAGGGGAGATTTTCAGGAGCTAAAAAATTGTTATCTGAGCATTAGTATGTTGCAATTGATCAAGAATGCTATAATTTGTAGCATTAGATGAGGAACCCACTTTTGGATTCTTAGTAACAGAGTCAACCTTAGCTTTGTCTGAAGGTTGAGTTGATGTAGATATAGAAGGCTCAGGGCCTTTGAGAATGATGTATACATTAGCACTGACTTGAGACTGTCCTTGTTCAGAAGACTGAGGTGTAGACCCTCACAAAATGAAATGTGTTTTAGACTTGGAAGTATATTCCTTTCCCTTAAGAATGATGACATTACAATATTCAGTGTCAACAAGTTCAACCATATTAATGACATTGTCGTTATTGGTGTAAGTATAGTTGACCTTAGCATCAGTATTTTTGTCTTTAGATGATTCACCTTTTCCATGAGGAGGAAATAGATCCTTGAAAGCTTGGTAATTAGAATTTTTGTTGTGACCTCCCATATAAATAACCTCACTATCGATGAGATCCTGGTTTGTATGCCGTAATTTAAGACAAGTAGCTATTTTATGACCTTTGTTTTGGTGAAAATCACAATAAGTGGATTCATTCTACCAAGAGGGTCTTGGTTGCAGATCATAAGGTCATGAATTATCCAATGGAGTAAGTAAATGGTTGTCCATAAGAGTCTTGTAAACCGCCTCAAGAGGTGCTCCTAAAGGAGTGAACTCACACTTGGGTCTACGAGCCCAAGGTTTAGGTCCAAAAAATCATGAAGTACTCAGTTTGGATTTTTCCGTAGCCTTTTCAGTGGCTTTGGCCTCTTGCATCGTGGTAGTGAGATTAAAGGCAGCCTTGGAAGGCTTAGGAGTCACATTTTCTACAATGCCATCATTCACAACATTTTGGTTCTTGTTGGGAAATTTAGACTTATCTTTGCTTGAGGAAGAAGACCCTTGTTTGTTTTCCTTGTGTAAGGTCAATTCTCCTTTCTTGATCATAAATGTCTCGATTCTTACAGCTTGTTTAAT
>MU223318.1:45865-78429 GCA_018584345.1 Thuja plicata | reverse complement strand
TCTATATACATGAAATAATCCAAAAGGTGTGATATACTTACCTCCTTCGGTAATTGTAGTGATAGTTCTGCCATCAAATCATTAACATGTACTCCTGAGCCATTCCAGATACAGATCACACCCATTTCCTATAGGTGCTTCTGTTGCTACAAAATGATATTATTATCCAAAAAGATAGTTTCAAAGTATTGAACATGATTGATCTTACTTGTTTTCTGTTGAGTACTTCTTCTCTGTGGAGGCAAATAAGTTGCAGGCTTTAAAGCTTTATGAAATAAATCATTGTTACAATCATTATTCATCCTGTTATTTCTATCTAAAAATGAAGATTTCCTTTCCATCTTTCTAAGGTGAGGAGGGCAGTATTTTGTATTGCTAATCATTAAGTCATCGATGCAGCAATCTCTGCCTATTTGTTTAGATTTCCCCCCACAAAAGGGTGGGGTTTTGGAGAGATAGGGGTAGGGATTTATAGCTTTGGAGTGATTCACCTCCATCTTGTGCTGTCGGGCCCTATAGGCCTTATCCCCCAAAACCCCATTCCTTTTGTGTGTGGGTGAGTATATATACCTGCTATTTCCTTCCCTACTAAGCAATTCAAAAGAATTTTTCAAAGATAAACTGAAAGTGCTATGAACTGGCGAGGGCCTTAATACCTTATTATTACCTTTAACCATTTTCCATGTATGATCTTGCTTAAATGTGCTCACGTGAGGCGCTTGGGCAGATAAGGTCCTGCCTTCCCCCTTAGCAAATAGGGGATCACCGGTTTTGCATTGTAACAAATGCCCAGTATTATCTACCTTAGCGATCCCGTAGCCTAAGATCGGTTTAGCATTCTTGGTCTTTGCAAAAATTCTTAGTTGCCTATCCAAAGATTGGACTGAAAATACCTTTTGCCTTGATTCCCTGCTCCATGAAGTGATAATGTGATTTTCCTTTGGTTTTGTGCCCAAATTTGAAACCCTAGCCGAAACCTTATGCTCTTCTTTCCATGATCCTTCCTCCATATTCCTAGATAATGGAGGATTATTAGGAAATTTATTAGAGAATTTGGTCTGGGCAAGGTCGCTGCATGAGGGCTTTGCATGAGTGTAAATGGTGAGTAGATCTGCATCAACATTTTGCTCCACTTTTTCTTTTTGTTTTGCTATAAATTCGTCCAAGTGTTCATAGGATGGATGCGTTTTCTCTTCTTTTTGGCAGTATTTTCTTTTGTGGCCATAGAGCCAACAATTATGATAGTAACTCAAAAATTCTTGTTTCTTTCCTTGATCCTTATCCATTTTTATGGAGATTTCTGCCCTAGTTTTTTCATTATAATGCCTATCTCCATTCTTCGATTGGCTCAGTTTGGAATGAAAAAGACCTAGGTTTATCTGCTTGTTGTGGAGAGCAATTTTCCTTTGCCGATGGTAAGTTTGTATTATCGCTTTTCTGATCACATTCAGTTTTATTCTTTTCATAAGAGAGATTCGCTCAGGGACATCGCCTCATTGATATTAATTTGCTGAAGATCCCAGATGTATCGCCAAAGAATAGATGTAGATCCTTGAAAGGTCTAAACCTCTATTCACTGTCCAGTATTTTCACCTAGATCTGGTCTCTAGTTTACTAATCTGAATTAGAATGTATTTGGGATTCGCTTGACAATAACCTTGTATTCGCAGCAATGGGTATGCACAGAATGTATCCAAGGATTGATCACTATATTGTATACAAGTCCAGATGGATGTATGTTTAGATCGCCAAGTCTGATTGTCTTTGTTATGAGTTCAGATTCAGATCGTAGTGTATAGATTGCATATACCACAGATAGTAATCACTGTATATATATCCAAATTTCTTGGTTTGATTCAGATCTCTATCTTGGGCCTATATATAATATGGATCAGATCGTAGATCAAGCTATACATATATTTCACTGTCCAGGTAAGGCGCCACTGTCTAAAACAAAGCACTATTATTGCAATTGGTGAGTTCAAGTGCTTGAAGATGTTGCTTCTCCCTTCCAAAATTGAAATGTTTTAACTAACCACCAAACATGCCCAGCTGTTTGATGAAATTTTCCACTCTAATAATCAGATCTGCATGTGAAATGATGAAGACTTGATGCCCTAGGCTATTGTTCACTTGGTCTTGGGGTTGTTGGTTGATGCCAAAATCAATTTTCCATCATCCACCACTGAGAAAATTTGCACACTAGGGTAGAAAAATGCAGTAAAGGGGCTGGAAGTGATCATATAATAATAATTTTGTTATTTTCCTTTTTCATGTGTCTTTAGCTAAAGAGGGTGAATTTAATTTAATTAAAATGCTAGGACTTTATAATTAAATTAATTCAATCATAGGGTTTGTTTAGCCAATAGATATTTAGGAATTAAATATAATGTATGATTAATGTAGATTTAGGATTTTCTACATTTGACACTTAGGTCGAGTAGAGTCAGTTAAAAATCAGAATTGCCTAGTACAATAGGACTTCGATGATCTAGAAGAATGACAAATGCAACAAAATTAGTTAGGGTTGCAAGATGCCGATTTTGGGGTGTTATAGGTATCTCATTTTCCTTCTAGGGATCTATTGTTAACCTTTGGATTGCAATCCTTGATAAATTCGAGAAATTTTTTCTTACTGGATTACCAAACCTCTTTCTTTGGTTGGTAAATTCGATATTTGTTCTTAATTCCTCGCTATAACTTATGTCTATTACTCAACTTGCTAGCATCCCTTGAAATCCTCTTATCAAAAGCTTGAGAATATTTTGAGATATTTCCTTTGGGCTTCAGGAGTAGACTACTACGGGTATCATAGCATGTCCTAAGAATATTTTTGTCTCCTCCAGGACTCTTGAGGAATTTTTCCGATCTCTACCTAGAATCAAGGGTTGGCCCTTTGTTTCAATTGGGTCATCAAATTCATTACTGATCATGAGGAATAAAATATTATTCTCAAGTGTTGCATTTCTTCTAGCCACCCAATTTACAGACCTATATAGAAGGGGATTGGCTTTCATACCATTCTCATCATGCAAGATGTTATTCATATGCAAGGTAACTTTTTTGCAAAAAGAATCTAGCAGGATTGAGAGTTTATAAAGCCTTTCCTCTTCTGGTCTAGAGATGGATTCTATGATGGCACTTCTTTCAATAAACATAATTTTTGGTGGTCTCCCCTTATTCAAGATAAATCTTTTAGGGCTCCAATTCCAATCTGATAGGGAGATTGTTGCTTCTAGAACTTGTCACTAGTTCACTACAAGTTTCTCTAAGAATTTCTAGGGTTTTCATGATCACCTAGGATCTTAGGAGGGATCCAATCCAATCACATAACCCACTCTTCAACCTTCCTACCAATTTCACATTAAAAAACTACTCATCATTCAAATGAGCTCACCAGGGTAAACCCACTCTTGACACACCAACCCTTTAATTATGAACTTGCATGAGTCTAGGGCATGTTATTGACTCATTTTTTTTTACCACAAATGAAGCCTCAATAAATATTTAGGATTCATTCTTCCATATCTACCCAATCTTCATATAAGCAAGGGCTAGAAGCTTTTAGGTCTCTATTAGCCTATCTTGTAGGATTTTCTCTTACTTTCTCAAAAATTCAACACAAACCTCTGAACAAATGTGTGATCCAAACACATTTGAGAAAACACAAGATATTTTCTTAGTCTTGGGCTCTGACACCTTCCCTACAGTACCAAACCCTAAATGTGCTAATTGGCTAGGAAATGAAGTCGGCTTAGCATATTTCTTTCAAAATCCATCCAAATAGATTCAAGACTCCTTTAGCTTATTCACCAATCTCTATAAGGATCTAATAGACATGACCAAGGTGTTGGATTATTCATTTAAATCTACTCCTATGAGTATAACTCATTGTCTCTCTTGTTTCCCTAGTTGGGCTATGAACAAGCTCATTTAGGGAAAGAGGCTAAAATTAATTGCTAGAACTTTAAGTTCTCAAAAAGGGAAAAAATGTAAAGAGACCCCATTTCTGTTCCCCCAAGGTTTGAGTGTTTCCCATAGTGCAAATTTCCTATGGAATCATTTTTGTATATACAACCCTGACTGGTCCAATGAACCTATAACAAGAACAAAATTAACTTTCCACTTTAAAATCAAAACCAAAAAGACTAAATTACTCCACATAGTATTACATAAAAACTAAACCTTACTAATTAAATTTAAAATAAAGTGGATTCAATCCATTAAACACCTCTGCAACTCAAAAACAAGAAATTATGAATGTCATAGAGAATTGTCTCTATAAACTTTTTGAAAATTGTGCCTAGAAGTCGTCCAACCTTCATAGAAGGAATTAAAAACCCTTAAATAGGTCCCCTTGACCTATTCCAAAATTTCAAACTGACCCATAACTACCTTAGGGAAGTTTTCAACTTTTGTCAAAATGTTACCAAGCACCTTTTTAAAGTTGCAAAAGTTGCTCGACAACTTTTACATATTTTTTATATTTCATAAATTACATTCCTCTAACCCAATGTATGGGTTATAATTGATCTAAAAGTAAAACATACACCTAATCACAACTTAAATAGATCAATTTATGTACTCTAGGTTCCATTTCACCCATTTTTCTTATTTTGTCTGCAATCCCAAAATAGGGTCTTCAGGACACAACTTTCAACTATTAGTAATAACTGAGAGGGGGGTGAATCAGTGGCCTCAAAATATTTCAATATTCAACCCTTAAAACTTAGTACCACAAAATTATACCTCTAGTTATCTTTAGTCCTATAATATGAATGCCTCCAAATACTTATAATATCAAATTATTACTTTTCAGAATGTTTTGTAAAACCTTCTACTGTATGTTTACCAATAAGATGTCTTTCTATTTACCAAAATATAGTAAATAACTAGTGTATACCGATCAATCAAGATTACTTATGTGAAATGAAAAACAATAAAGTAATGACTCATAAACACATTGACACATGGATTTTTAAAGTAGAAACCCTGTTAAGGGAAAAACCACTGGGACTGGTACCCCAAATTTTCACTCTTCTAAAGTGAGCTTAGTGAAGAGCCAACCTTGTTAAAGGTTACAAACACACTATTAGGTGTGACCATTGTAGAGGATTTAAATAAAAATTTTGTCACTTAGTATCTGGCATCTAATGCTACCATCCTTTATCAAACACTCACTTGGCCTATCAATAGGTATCAGGCATATCCAATGCTACTTTGTATGATCAAAATTTTTGATACTCCTTGGGATGTATCTCAATTAGAAAATACTTTTAAGTCCTGCTTAGTTAAGAGTCTTGATTCTTCAATGGTTAAATTGAAACAATAAATTTGATCTCTTCACACATACAACTTGAATTGTAGATTTTTAGATCTATTGTAAGTGCATTACCTCTCTGATCAATATAATCAATTCAATACCTTTCCTCCACATTGTTCTACTATGTGATCTTGTATCACTATTCGTCGGTGTCTACAAAATTTAGCTCTTTCCTTAGCTTGACTGATCAGGTCTGAATGAAGAATTTCTTTTCCTTCAGAATCTCTTTAGCATCTATTCTCTTGGAACTCCCCTTATTCATATTGAATAAGCTTGTCTCTTAAATAGAAATGATTTCACCGTTTCTTGGCTTTCTTGATCTTGGCATAATCCACAATTCTCACCAATTAGATTTAAAGAAAAACTCCAGTTTTATCTCATAGAGATCTTCTTGCCAAAGTTTTGGACAAAGAAGCTTTAAATCCTTTACTTATCTCTTACTTTATCTTGTCAATTAAAAAAATGATAAGTTCCAGTTAAGTCTATATTTAGCTCTTGACAGCTAAGTATTTTTTTCATTTCTGCACTCTTTTTACTGTCGGTCAATAATTCAGTTAGTCGTCAGTGACAACTGACTATTTTGTCGGTGTGACTTTAGTTGTCTTCAGGATCTTTGTATGTTGGGTAACACTATAATCATGTATGTCGGGTTACATTGTTCTTTTCTTGTTAGGTAACACTGTGACTTTGCTCATCAGTAATGTTGTGCATTTGCTCGTTGGGTAATATTGTGACTTTTCTCTTTTGGTTTACTCTATCCGTCGGTGTATATAGTCACTTTGTGAATACTTTACTTTTATGCATTACTAATAGCATAGCCTTTGATTCATTAGTTCTTTGAATTCTTTAGCAGTATATACATGACCATAAAGATTATATCAAGTTGACATCATTGACAATACAATACATTAATTGATTTAATGTCTTGCATTAACTTTCAGTGTCATCAACTTAACATCTTCAAATATTCAATCAGTTAGAGTTCATCAATCTCCCCCTTTTGCATTGATGGCAACATACTACATTATCACACTATATTACCACTAATATAATATGAAATATAACAGTTGAAGTTCATCAAACTATCAATCTTATGTACTATAATCGATACAAATATCTGGTCCCTGGTAATCTTATGTAGCTTAGATTTGATTCTTGCTTCTCTCTTTCTGTATTCAACCCCTTCACTTGATAGATGTAGAATATTTCTTCTTCTAATGTGATGTGTTCTCTTCTTGTGTCAAACTCTCTCCCTTTGACTGTTATTTTCTTTTGATTTTTCTTTTCTCTCTTGTTAGCAATATCTCCATTTGTATGTAGTCTCCCTTTTTGGTTACATCTCTCCCTTTGGATAATGTGATAATGGATATAATCTCTCCCTTTGACAGCAATGCCAAAGAAATAATGGATATATATGCTAAAAAGTCCTTTCTATCCATTATATATTCCTTGAATTTCCCAATCCATCAGCAATATAACAACTCTGGTGCTTGGTATAGATAAATACCTTGTTGTGTAAAGATGTATCTTTGAAGTCCATCTCTTTTCTTGCATCAACATGAATGATATTCTGATAATATGTAGGCTGATGCAGCCTTCTAGTCATCTTACTGACCAGTAGACAAGGGTCTGACCCCTAGTCTCTTTCTCAAGTACTCAAATGTATCCCTGGGCAGTGTCTTGGTGAAGATATCAGCTAATTGTTCTTTGGATTGGACATAATCAAGTATCACCTACTTTTCTTGAACTTTTTCTCTCAAATAATGCTACTTGATAGAAATATGCTTTGTCTTAGCATGCATGACTAGACTCTTGGAAATGTTAATTTCATTGGTATTATCACAATAGATAATTACTGGTTCAAGAATTTTCATATTCATACCTTCCAATAACTATTTGATCCATGCAATATTTGAGTAGTTTGCAGCAGCAACAACATACTCTACTTCTACAGTAGACTAAGAGATGCATCTTTTCTTCTTGCTAATCCATGTGACAAGTTTGTCACCCATAAAGAATGCTTCTCCAGTTGTTCTCTTACGGTCATCAATGTTTCCAGCCCAATCAGTGTCGGTAAAGACCTTAAGTTCAAATTTTCCTTCTTTTTTATACCATAAGCCATATTCCTCAATATTCTTCAGATATCTTAGAATTATTTTCATAGCAGTCATATGTGATTCCCTGGGATTAGCAAAATATCTTGGAACTATTCCTACTACACGTGCAATATCTGGTCTAGTATGAACAACATACATGAGTTTCCCAATCATTGATCTTTACAAAGTCTGCTTTACCTCAGTTGACTTGTCCTCCTTTGTGAGTTTACATCCAGTTTCCATCGGTGTTCCAACTATCTTGGAATCTTCCATCTCAAATATTTTCAACACTTCCTTGATGTATTTGGATTGTGTACTAAAAATGCCTTCATCTTGTTGCATAATTTGCAGACCAAGAAAGAACTTGATCTCTCCAAACATAGACATCTCAAACTCTTTTCTCATTTTATTTGCAAATTATTTTCATAGCATATCATTGCCTTTGAATATGATGTCATCAACATATATTTTTGCAATCAAAATGTTAGCATCAGTATATTCCTTCAAATAAAGATTACTATTTTCACTAGTCCTTACAAATTGAATGCTTATGAGATAGGAATGAAGTCTTTCATACCAGGCTCTTGGTGCTTTTTTTAATCCATATAAGGCTTTGTGTTGTCTACATACCATGTTCCTCTTTTCTAGATCAACAAACCCTTTTGGTTTCTCAATGTGTACCTCTTCCTCAAGTATTCCATTTAGGAATGCAGACTTGACATCAATATGGTATACCTTGAATCCTTTAAATGTAGCATAACAAAGTAATATTCTCACTCCTTTTAGCCTAGAAATGGGTGAAAAGGTCTCTCCATATTCAATCCCTTCTTCTTGTGCATACCCCTTGCTTACTAGTCTTGCTTTGTTTCTAGTGACTTCTCTACTCTCATTCAGCTTATTTCTGAATATCCTTTTTGTACCAATGACATTCTTGTCATCTAGTCTCGGTACAAGTGTCCATGTCTTGTTTTTCTCAATCTACTCAATTTCTTCATTCATAGCCCTAATCCATTCTTCATTATCAAGTGCAATATTGATAGATTTTTGGCTCAAAATCACAAATTAGACATCTTATGTTTAGAGACTTACATCTGGTTCTCATACTAGCCTTCTTGTTTCCTATGATTTGGTTCTGTGGATAGTTCCTTCTGACATATCTAGAAAGTACAAGTTTAATTCTTTGTCTATCATCTTGATCATCATTTTGTCCTTCATTCTGATCTCCATCGCTTGGTACATCATTTTGAGCAATATCCTGATTTTTGGTATTTGCAGCCTCATGCTTGGTTGCAATATTTTTTTTCTCGGGAGATATACATTTTTGTTTGGGTAGAGTATCAGGTTCTTTATGGTAAACTAACATTTTGTATTCCTCTGGTTCTTTTGTGCTTTCCTTTTCATTCTTCTTTGCAAATTCATCTATCTTTACATTTGCACTTTCAACAATTTTGTTAGAGGCTTTATTTAGACATTTATAATCCTTGCTCTTGGTGGAATACCCTAGATAGATACCTTCATCACATTTTGAGTCAAGCTTTCCATTTCTATTATCTTTTAATATATAACATTGTCTACCAAAGATCTTGAAGTAACTTACATTGGTTATGTGTCCATACCATAGCTCATAGGGTGTCTTCTTGGTGTCTTTCTTCAATTGTACTTTGTTTAATATGTAAACAATAGTACTGAAATCTTCCCTCCAGAAGATTTGGGTGATGCCTTTCTCTATTTTCAGTGTCCTTGCACAATCAACAATGGATTTGTTCCTTCTTTCAGCGATTCCATTTTTCTGTGGTGTTCTCGGTGCAGAGACCTATCTTTTGATACCATGCTCATTGCAATAGTCAGTGAATTCATCTAATGTAAATTCCCCTCCTCTATCTGACCTTAAGCATTTCAATTTATTTTCACTTTGTTTTTCTACCATTGCTTTGTACCATTTAAACATCTTAAATTCTTTTGATTTCTCTTTTAGAAACATGACAGACATCATTCTAGAAAAATCATCAACAAAGAGAATAAAATACCTATGTCCATAGTAGCTCTTTGTCCTCATGGGTCCACATAGATCTGTATGGACTAATTCTAGAATTGCATTAGATGTATGGTTTTTTCTCTTGAAACTAGACTTTGTCATCTTATTTTTTTGACAATTTTTGCACATAATATTGTCTGGCTTAGTCATCGGCGGTAAGCCTCTGACATTTAACTTTTTTCTTATCTTTATCATGTTGTAAAAGTTCACATGACACAATATTTTGTGCCACAACCTTATGTCTTCATTTCTAGCCATGAAACAAGTGGTTTTAGTATCATTCAGATAGAATAAGTTATCTTTTTTCTACTCACCGATACCAATCAACCTTCCTGATTCATTGAAGATCTTTACCTTATTATTTTCAAATGCTACTCTATGACCTAAATTGTTCAACTGAGATACACTTAACAAATTATAATTCAGTCCTTTAACCCAGTAAGAATTTTCACATTTAATCAGGTTACTCAACATTATGGTTCCTTTACCTTCAACTGGAGAAGCTATATCATTACCCATTCTTAATAAACCACCATTATAATACTGAAAGGTATTAAAATTTTATTTTTCACCAGTCATGTGGTGAGTGCAGCCACTATCTCTGATCCAGACATCATTTTTACTCACTTTAGATATGAGTGCAGTTTCTACATACCTTTCTTCATCTTCATCTAAATCATCCTTCATGGATACAAATACCATCTCGATGTCTTCTTCTGATTCGGTGTCAGTGTCATCATTTTTGCATGTAGCTAGGTAACTAGCCTTCTTTCCTTTGTCCTTGTAGTCTCGGGTATCTCTTCTTTCTGATTGTCGGTTGCTTCTGTAATCACCTCTGTCAAACTTCTTTTCAAATGATCTGTCATTACTTCTATCATCTTTTCTTCTATTAGGACATCTTGCAACAAAGTGTCCAATCTCTTTACAATTAAAACATACAAGTGGTAATTTACCTTTGTATTTACCTTTTCCTCTCTGCATTCTTCTAGCCATAAGTGCTTCAATTTCATCAAGATCTTCTTCTTCACTTTCCCTTTCACTATCTTTTATCATAGTGTGTTTATTACTTGATTTACTTATTCTCAAAGAAGATTTGAATGTAGACTCTATGTTTGGTCACTATAATCAAAGTTATTCATCTCAAATGAAATTAGTCTTCCAATAAAACTATCTAGAGTAACATTGTTATTTCCTACTGCTCTCATTTCTTGTAGGAAAGATACTCTAATAACATAAGTAGGAAGTAAGGTTCTTAGAATTTTACTTACCACTATATCTTCATCTAGTACACCTCCAACTCCTTTGATAGCATTGACTACCACTTTGATTCTTGTGCTATATTATGTGATGTTTTCACCTTCTTTCATTCTGAGATCATCAAAATTTCCTCTAAGGCTTTCTTCCTTGACTCTTAGAACATTTTTATCACCACCATGTACAAGCTTCAATTTATCCCACATCTGCTTTGCAGTTGTGCATGTTTTGACATCTTCAAATTTAGCATCAGAGAGTGAAGAAGCAAGCTATATTATCATGCAGTTGTGCTCATGCTTCTCTCTCATTTGTTCAACTGTGAGTGCTCCTGTAGGAAACACATATTCAGCATCTAAGTATTGAGTAACATCATTTTCAATACCTGATAAGTGGAGTCATATTCTTATTTACCATGAAGAAAAGTTGTCCTTGTTCAACTTGGGCACATCTCATCTATTCATCTTGTGATATTTAGCTTCCTTCTAAGAACACAAGCTCTGATACCAATTTTTAGTAATAACTGAGAGGGGGGGTGAATCAGCGGCCACAAAATATTTCAATATTCAACCCTTAAAACTTAGTACCACAAAGTTATACCTCTAGTTATCTTTAGTCCTGTAAGATGAATGCCTCCAAATACTTATATCAAATTACTACTTGTCCGAATGCTTTGTAAAACCTTCTACTATATGTTTACTGATAAGCACTTTTCTATTTACCAAAATACAGTAAATAACTAGTGTATACCGATCAATCCAGATTACTTATGTCAAATACAAAGCAATAAAATAATGACAAATAAACACATTGACACATGGATTTTTAACGTGGAAACCCTATTAAGGGAAAAACCACTGGGACCGGTACCCCAAATTTTTACTCTTCTAAAGTGAGCTCGGTGAAGAGCCAACCCTGTTAAAGGTTACAAACACACTATTAGGTGTGACCTTGTTACAAGATTTAAATAAATAGTTTCTCACTTAGTATCTGGCATCTAATGCTACCATCCTTGATCAAACATTGAGTTGTCCTTTCAATAGGTATTGGGAATATCCAATGCTACTTTGTATGATCAATATTTTTGATACTCCTTGGGATGTATCTCAATCATAAAATACTTTTAAGTCCTTCTTGGTTAAGATACTTGATGCTTCAATGTTTAAATCTATACAGTAAATATGATCTATTCACACATACAACTTGAATTAGAGATTTTGAGATCTATTGTAAGTGTATTACCTCTCTGATAAATATAATCAATTCAATACCTTTGCTCCACATTGTTCTACTCTGTGATGTTGTATCACTTCCTTTGGTATCTAAAAAATTTAGTTATTTCCTTAGCTTGATTGATCAGGACTGAATGAAGACTTTCTTCTCCTTTAGAATCTCTTCAGTATCTATTCTCTTGTCACTCCCCTTATTTATATTGAATAATCTTTTCTATTAAATATACATGATTTCACAATTTCTTGGCTTTCTTGATCTTGGCATGATCCACAATTCTTGCCAATTAGATTTAAAGAAAAACTCTAGTTTTATCTCGTAGAGATCTTCTTTCCAACTGGAAAAAGCATCTTTAAATCCTTTACTTATTTCTGGCTTTATCTTGTCGATTAAAAAAAATGATAATTACAAGTTAAGTCTATATTTAGCTCTTAACAGCTAAGCATTTTGTCATTTCTGAACTCTTTGTTCTTTTTGTCAATACTTCAGTTAGTCATCGGTGTGACTTTAGTTGTCTACAGGATCTCCATCCATGAGGAAACACTGTAATTTTGTCCATCGGGTTACACTGTGTTTTTCTCATTGGGTAACACTGTGACTTTGCTCATCGGTAATGTTGTGCTTTTTCTCATCGGGTAACACAGTGGCTTTGCTATTTTGGTTTACTCTATCTATCGGTGTGCACTATGTCGGTGTATATAGTCAGTTTGTGAATACTTAACTTTTATGTATTACTGATAGCATAACCTTTGATTCATTGATTCTTTGAAGTCTTTAGCACTATATACATGACCATACAAATTATATCAAGTTGACATCAATGACAATACAATACATTAACTAATTTAATGTCTTGCATTAACTTTCTGTGTCATCAACTTAACATCTTCAAACATTCAATCAGTTATAGTTCATCATCAACAACAAAACAACCACATTGAACCACTAAGAAAAACTAGTCTAACTCATTGCTAGAATAAAAATCAACAAACACAAGCCTTGAAAAGATTTTCCAAGCCAAAATTTGGTGTTTGAACAACTCCAACCTCTAGGTTCTCCTGTACCATTCTCCCCCTAATGAGAAGAACTCAGTTTACCTTAGAAGCCACAATTGAAAGAACAATTCCTAACTTCATGAAGTCACCTTCAGATATCCAAGTAGGCTCTAATTTTGTCTTTTTTCCCCACTTAATTATGTATTCCATGCAATCCTTCTTTCTAGTCTTCTTAGAAATCCTCTTATTTAGGACCATCTCTGCTATAGGCTTAGATGATGAAGGTAGGCCTATATCTTTTACCATCTCTTTCACATAAGGATTGGGGCCCTTATAATATGCCAAATTTTCTATGTTGAACATAGGAGATAGTCCTACTTATTTGGGTAAGTCCACCTTATAGGCATTGTTCCCATACCTTTCTATATTTTTACAAGGACCAATTCTCCTCATTTACAATTTTCTTGGTACTCCCTTCTAAATAATAGCCTTGTTTAAGTGAACCATATCTTAATCTCCTACTGCAAATAGGATATTCTTTCTCCTAACATCAACTTTATCCTTGATTTTTAAAGTTTTCTCAACTAGAGTCTTCTTTAACTTCTCCTAAACTTATTTCATGGACTGTGGAAATTCCTCTACATGTTCACTCCTCTCTACCATGTCTCTAAGGTCTCCTAGTTCAATACACCCGATGCATTCCATAGACCACTTCAAAAGGAATTTTCCCAATGGTTCTATGCACTATATCATTGTAGGAAATTTCATCTTAATGAAGGATTTGATCCCAAGCTTGCCCATATTCTTTGGTCAAACACCTCATAAGGTTTCCAAGAGTTCTATTTACAACCTCAGTCTAACCATGAGTCCATGGATGGTAAGAAGATCCAAAAGACAAATTGGTTACCATCATCTTCCATAAAGTTTTCCAAAAGTGCCACATGAATTCTGTATCCCTATCTTAAACTATACTGATTGGGAGCCCATGAATCCTAATTACTTCCCTAAAGAAAACAATGTGCTATATGATTGGCATCATGAGTCACCTTACTCTTGAATACAATTATTCAATTGTGTATTATCATTGATGTATACACAAATATAGTGATGTTACAAAAATATCTATACCTAACCGAGCACAGTCAGTGTGTGCCAAGCTCTCTCTGGCATTGAAGAAGACTTCAATATCAGCCAAAGTGATTTTCATTTCTAGCCAAGTTTACTCGGGCATTATAGTAACAATCAATAATTTGAGGATTATAGTGTTAACCGAGTTATATATTTAGTCTCAGTTGACTAACAACAGTTTACACTTTATGTTTAATTGGTTATATGCAACCGAAAAACTTAAGTTTTATTATTTATTTGGAAGGTTTTTTGGGCCAAAATAACAAGGCTTATCATATATATACAATGTCAAGTTTGGATTGAATATTGAGAAGGAAAAAGAAGAAGTAAGTGGAAGTGTTCTTTGATATGAAGAGTGAAGGCAAAATAAGATGGAATTCTTATCAAGGAGAGAATATCTAGACCGAGCTACAATAGAATATTCCATCAGTGAAGATCAAGTTTAAAGCTAGAGCAGAGATCTGAATCAGAAAACATAGTTTCTTCTTCAAAAACATCAATCCATTATTAATCTCTAACAATTGTAGAAGTGATCCAAATCTCTTTACAGAGTAGACTTAATAGCATTTCATAAATCCTCTCACAAGGTGGCATTTCTAAATTGAAGTGTTTAAATACCTCTAAAAAGGCCACTCCTAATAGGGTGATTAAATCCTCTGACAAGGTCACACCTAACAATGTGTTTTGTAACCTTTAACAGGGTTGGCTCCTAACAGGGCCCACTTCTAAAGAGTGAAAAAGAGTAATTAGTTGCAATTGGTGGTTTTCCCAAATTGGGTTTCCATGTGAAATCTTGGTGTCATCTGTGTACATGTTATTTGATTTATGTTTTATGTTTCTCCACTTAATCACTAAATGATAATTACATTCAATATCTTAAGATTGCTTTGTTAACTGAGTAACAACATAATATCTTTGTTAACTGAGTGACATTGATAATTTCGATTAAGACATCTAAGGGACTAGGATTTTTTTTTTGGTAACTGATTCACCTCTCCACTCTCAGTTACTCAACCCATTTCAAAAAAATTGTATCAGAGCATTTGGTGCTTTGAGGGAAGGTTTCAAGGCCTAAGCTAAAGATTAGAGCTGTCTTACAAAAGGGAGAGCCCCAAGCTTAACAAAGACAAATTTGTTGCATGATAAGAGTTGATGAGGCTATATCTATATACTATTGGAGATACTGGTTTGTAATTCTTGGATCAAAAGTATGTGGAACCACCGAGACCTATGTATGTGGATCAGATGGTGGACATGAAGAATCATAACATAATGATGATTGATATAGCTTCTTCACTCAGCTATTCAAAATTTGATGAATTCAAGGACTACCCTACTGCCTATGATATGTGAAAGAAACTTCATGATATCCATGGAGGAGTTGACAATGTAAAGAGAGCTAAAGAAAAAAGTCTCGGATGTCAGTTTGATTAGATGAAAATGAAAGAAGGAGAAGAGATTACAAAATATAGTGAAAGAATCAAGAAAAGTGCCAGTGCCATTAGATTTTCTAGTGGAACAATTGAAGACAAAACTGTGGTTAGTAAGGTATTGATAACTTTACTTCCTATCTACACAATTAGAGTTTAAACTATTCAAGAGATGAGTTTCAGTAAAGATACAACTCTAGATGCATTGGTTGGAAGGCTAACAACTTTTGAGTTGGACAATTTTGACAATTATTCTCCTAATCCTATCAAATTTGAATCTGCATTGAAAGCTAAATTAAAAATTGGCAAAATGGATAGAAACTCAAAAGGAAAATAGATTGACAGTGATAGTGATGATGATTCTTATGATGAAGATCTAGAAATAATTGAAGCGATGCTTGCAAAAAGACCTTCCAAAGGGAAAGGATAGTACAAAGGAAGAATACCTTTGATTTTCTTTTCATGTGATGAGGTTGGTCACATTGTTGCTAAGTGTCCAAACAAAGAAGAAAAGGGTGAGAGAAAATTCAACAAGTACAAAGGCAAGAAAGATTTCAAGAGCTATAAAATATACAAGGACAAAGGTAAGAAATCTTGTTATATTGCAAATGATTTTGATAGTGATGGAGATGAAGATGAAATGGTTTACATTGCTATTAAGGATAAGTCAAACAATGAAGTTAATGAAAATATTGTAATTTTCTCTCATATTAGAAAAAATGACACTTGGATAATTGATAGTGGTTGTTCGCACTTTATGACTGGTGATAAAACTAAATTTGAACATATTGGGCACTCTTATGGTGGGAGGGTCAATTTTTAGAATGATGAACCTTGCTATGTGAAAGGTAAAGGTTGTATTTCTCTAACTGAAGGAATCAAATTGTATAATGCTTATTGGGTTGAAGGAATAAGATGTAATCTAATAAGTGTGGCACAACTGAATAACATTGGTTTCAAGGTAGAATTCATAAATGGTAAGGGAAAGCTCCTGGATGGTAAGGGAAACCTAGTTGGAACTAGCAGGAAAACAAAAGGTATTCTATTCTATCTTGATCCCACTGAAAGTTCATGTTTTATTGCACAAGTAGAGGAAATATGGTTATGGCATAAAATTTTGTGTCATGTGAAGTTTGATAACTTGGTCAACATAAGAAAGAACAAAAGCGTTAGAGGTATTCCTATTTTGAAGAAACCTAAATTGACAATATGCATACATTGTCAAATTGGGAAGATGGGCAAAAATAGTTTCAAGAGAAAGAATTACAATACTTAAGAAGTCTTGGAGTTAGTGCATACTGATATGTGTGGACCAATTGGAACAACAAGTTACATAGGAGAGAAGTATTTCACTCTATTTTTTTATGACCATTTCATAATGGTGACTGTTATGTTTCTCAAAGAAAAATTAGAAGCTTTTCAGAATTTTAAGTGGTACCATACCAGAGTTGAGAAGGAAACGAGAAAGAAAATAAAGTGCATAAGATCTGATAGAGGTGGTGAATTCATTTCTAATGAGTTCAATGAATTCTACAATGAAAGAGGGATGAAGAGACACGTATTTTCCCTAGGTACACCACAAAAAAATGGGATAGAATAAAGAAGAAACGTATCTATTATGGATTGTGCAAGAACCTTGATGATTGAAAATAATGTTGCAACCAAATACTATAAGGAAGCTATCAACACTGAAATTCACATCTTGAACAGAGTTCAACTGAAGAAAGGTACTGAGAAAACACCCTTTGAATTATGGTATGGCTATAAACCCAATGTTCATTATTTCAAAGTATTTGGAAGTAAATGTTACATCTTGAAGGAAGCAAGAAATGAAAAATTTGATGTAAAAGGTGATGAAGGTATATTCCTAGGCTACTCTTGTAAAAGAAAAGCATAGAAATGTATTAATCTTGCTACTCATAAAGTCATAGAAAGTGTACACATAAAGATTGATGAGTTTGCAGAGAGAAGTGAAGAATAGAGTAGTAAAGATACTGAAGACTACCTAGAATTTTTGTATCATGAACTGATACTATACCTAAGACACATGCAATGGTGATTGGAAAAAAACCATGTCAACCACTAAATTCATCAGCATAAACCTTGTTGGAACCTGTGCAATCTGAGCTGCTAACTGTTGAAACTGAGTCACAGACAAAGGGAACCAAGTCTCAGAATGTTGAAGCTGAGTCATAGACAGAGGGAAATGAGTCTCAGATAGAAGAAACTGAGACATATACAAAGAAAATTGAGTCTCAGATAGAGGCACCTGAGTCTCAAATAGTGGAACCTGAGTCTTAGGTTGAAGAGAATAACAAAATGTTTGAGCATGGTGAACCAAGTGGAGTAAGCCCAGCATCAAAGAGGAAGGAACCTGTACTTGCCAAATATGTCAGAAGGGATCATGCACCTGAGAAAATAATTAGAGATCAGAAAGAAGGTATAAGGACAAGGAACAATCTTAAAGGTACATGTTGGCTTAGTGAAATTGAACCTAGATCCATTAAAGATGCATTGAATGATGAAACATGGATAGAAGTCATGAATGAAGAGATTGAGAACATAGAAAAGAACAAAACATGGACTCTTGTACCTAGACCAAAAGACAAGAATGTGATTGGTACTAAGTGGGTTTTTAGAAACAAGATGAATAGAAAAGGTGAAGTTTCTAGAAACAAGGAAAGATTAGTATGTAAAGGATATGCTCAAGAAGAGGGTATTGTTTATGGAGAAACTTTTTCTCCTATTGCAAGACTTAAAGGAGTAAGAAATATTTTGGCATATGCAACACATAAGGGATTCAAGGTATACCAAATGGATGTAAAATCTACGTTCTTGAATGGAATTATGGAAGAGGAAGTCTATATTTAGAAACCTGAAGGTTTTGTTGATCCTAACAAAAGGAATATGGTTTGCAAACTGCACAAAGCCTTGTATGGGTTGAAGCAAGCTCCTAGAGTTTGGTATGAAAGATTGCATGGTTACTTGGTAAGTATTCAATTTTAGAGAAGTAATGACAATAGTAGCATGTAAATCAAAGAATGACCTTAGAACAAGACACTATTAGTAGAGATACTAGTTGATGATTTACTATTCACTAGACATGATGATTTATGCAAAGCATTCTTTGAAGCTATGAGTAAGGAATTTGAGATTTCTATGTTTGGAGAAATCAAATTCTTTGTTGGCTTACAAGTTCATCAAATGAAGGATGGTATCTACATTAATCAGTCTAAATACATCAAATAGATACTAAATAAATTTTGAATGGAAGATTCCAGACCAGTTGGGATGCCTATGTCTACTGGACATAAGTTGTCTAAGGATGATGACTCAAAGGAGGTAAATCAGAATACCTACAGATCCATGATTGGTAAACTTCAATATTTTGTTCACACTAGGCTTGATATTGAATAAGTAGTTGGTATTTTTGTAAGGTTTTTAGCTAATCCTAAAGATAATCATTTCATGGCTATCAGGATTATGAGATATCTTAAGAGCACTAAAGATTATGGATTATGGTATAAGATAGGAGGAAACTTTTATTTGAAGACTTTTACTAATCTTGATTGTGAAGGAAGCGTTGATAAAAGAAAGAGCACCAGTGGTGAAGTGTTATTTCTTGGAAAGAGGTTAGTCACTTGGACCACCAAAAAACATAATTTATTTTTTTAGTGTACAGTAGAGGTAGAGTATGTTGGTGCAGTAGTTTAAATTGTTCAAATATAATATGGTTCAAATTACTATTTTCAGATATGAAGGAGGAAATCAAAGAACCAATCATTATCTACTGTGACAACACTAGTGTTATTAACATATCAAAGAACCTTGTGATGTATACTAAGACTAAGAATATTGCAATAAAGTATCATTTCTTGAGAGAATTGGTTCAGGACAAGGAAGTAAGATTGGAATATGTGAATACTAAAAAAAAAATTGCAGACATATTCACAAAACCTTTACCTAAGGATGCATTCTTGTATCTTAGAGGAAAGCTAGGGGTGATTCCCCTAACTGAGGCTCACTAAAACACATTTTAGTGATGCATCAACCAAGATATAGTAAAGATATAATAAGTTGATGCAGATTGTCATAACTTATTGCATATGAATAAGTACATCAGGTACACGACAATTTCATTGGATAGATTATTTTGTATTTGGATGTCAAAGAGGGAGATATTATTGATGTCATGCCAAAGAAATTATTAATGGAAAGAAATCAGTATATCAGAGGGAGAAATTTTATTAGAAATAGAGATTGATGTAAAAGGGAGAATTTTATATTTCAGTAACTGTGAAGACAAAGGGAGTTTTCTTGATAAGAATCAAAATGATGCTAAGGACATTAATAAAATTTTATTCTTATTTTTGTTGCTCTAAAATTTTTTGAATTATGACATGTTGTGTTTCCATCATTGCCAAAGAGGGAGATTGTTGAAGACAATTATTCAATTGTGTATTGTCCTTGATGTATACACAATTATAGTGATGTTACACAAATGTCTATACCTAACCAAGCATAGTCAGTGTATTCCAAGCTCTCTCGGGCATTAAAGAAGACTTCAATATCAACCAAAGTGATTTTTATTTTTTATCGAGTTCACTCGGACATTACAATAATGGTTAGGCATTGAAGGGTTACAATGTTAACCAATTTATATATTTAGTGTGAGTCGACTAACAACAGTTTACACTTTATGTTTAATTGGTTATATGTAGCCGATAGACTTAAGTTTTATTATTTATTTGGAAGGTTTTTTGGGCCAACTTGACAAGGCTTATCATATATACACAAGGTCAAGTTTGGATTGAATATTGAGAAGGAACAAGCAAAAGTAAGTGGAAGAGTTCTTTGATATGAAGAGGGAAGGAAAAATAAGATGGAATTCTGATTAAAGATAGAATATCGAGACTAAGCTACAATAGAATATTTGATCAGTGAGGATCCCATTTAAAGCCAAAGCAGAGATCTAAATCAACAAAGGGAGTTGCTTCTTCAAATAGGTCAATCCATTGTTAATCTCTAACAATTGTAGAAGTGATCCAAATCTCAAGTTAGAGAGTAGAATTAACAGTCTTTCACAAATCTTCCCACAAGGTGGCATTTCTAAATTGAAGTGTTTAAAGACCTCTAACAAGGCCACTCCTAACACGATGATTAAATCCTCTAATAGGGTCACACCTAAAATTGTGTTTTGTAACCTTTAACAACATTGGCTCCTAACAGGGCTCACTTTAGAAGAGTCAAAAATAGTAACTAGTTGCAATTGGTGGTTTTTTCCAAATAGGGTTTCCATGTTAAATATTGGTATCATCTGTGTACACATTATTATCTTTATGCTTTATGTTTCTACACTTAATCACTAAAGGATAATTACATTCAATATCTTAATATTTCTTTGTTAACCGAGTAACAACAAAATATCTTTGTTAACTGAGTGACAATGATAAGTTTGATTAAGACATCTAAGGGACTTGGATTTGTTTTTGTGATAACTGATTCACCCCTCCCCTCTCAGATACTGAACCCATTTCCAACACTTACATGGGATGAAATAACTCATCTTTCTAAATCTATCAACAATAACATATATGCTATCATAACCAGTCTTAGTGTTAGGTAAGCCAAAAACAAAATCCATACTTATACATTCCCATGCCCTATTGGGAATTGACAATGGTTGATACAAAATAGAATTAGAAGATGTTCCTTTATCTCTTTGGAATATTGTACATTATTCCCCATATCTCCTTATGCCCCTTTGCATTTTAGGCCGATAGTAGAACCTCTGTATTAACTCCAAACTCTTATTCAATCCAAATTGACCACTTAAAATTCCATTATGCTTCTCCTGCATCAAATTCTCCCTCATTGACCCCTTAGGCATAGATAACTATCCACCTTTGAATAAGAGTGCATTTTTCAATGTATACACTGCATACTCATTGTAAAAATGGTTGTTGAACTCTTGGCATATCTTATAGGCACCTCCAAAATATTCATCCTCCTTATAGAGGTATTTGAAACTCTACAACCCAATACTCTTCAATTGTACTTCCTAAACTATGAGTAGCCTTCTACTCAGTGCATCAATAATCTTATTCAAGTGTGCCTTCTTATATTTTATATGAAATGTGTATGCTTTTAAGTACTCTATCCATTTAATGTTTCTATGACTTACCTTAGCTTGGGAATTAATGAAACTCAATGCTTGATTGTATGTATGTACTAAAAACTCATTGGGAAGGATGTAGTGTCTCTATTTCCTAAGTGATTGGACAAGTGCATACAGATATAAATCATAAGACAAATGTATTTTCTTAGATTCATTAATTTTTTCACTAAAGAATGCCACTGATCTATTCTCCTGACTCAAAACTGCACCTACTGTAATGTTATTGGCATCACACTCTAAAGTGAAGAGTTTGTCAAAACTAGGTAAAACCAACACTAGTTGTGTTTTGACCTCCTTCTTCAAGAGTTCAAAACCCTTATCTACTTCTTTTGTCCACTTGAACTTAGTTTTCATCCCCCCTTTTATAGTATCAAGCATAGGAGCACAGTAAGTAGTAAAGTTCCTTATAAACTTCCTATAGGGCTGATTTAATTAATGGAATCTTCTCACCTCACTAGCTATTTTAGGAGTTGGCCAACTGAGTATAGCTGAGAATTTTTAGTTATCCATCTTCAAATCTCCTTTTGATAGCACAAAGCCAGGGTAAACCAATTCCTACCTCATATATTCACTTTTCTCCAAGTTTAAGGTTAGTTGTCAATCTTGCAACTTTCAACATGTTTAAGATTCTCTTCCTTATTTCTACTAAATATCAAAATTTCATCTAGATAAATGACTACAAATTTACCAATAAATTTCTTGAGGATGGTAGCCACTCTTTAGGTCTATCTTAGTGAGTATTGTGCCCCTTGCAAATATTCCATAAGATCTTCAATACTAGGTACAAGGAATATATACCTAATGGTAATCATGTTGATATCTCTACACTCTTTACATAGTCTCTATGTACCCCACTTCTTAGGTGCTAGCACTTTTGGCACTGCAAAAGGAATGATAATTTTCCTAATCAAACCATTGTCAAGAAGCTCCTACACTTGTCTAGTTATCTCCTCATACTACTGGGGTGTCATTTTGTAAGGAGCCTTGTTTGGAAAAGATGCTCCTAGAACAAATTCAACCTTATGACTTAGTGTCCTCTATGGTGGTAGGGTAGCAAGAGTTGCATCATTGATAATGTCTATGTACTTACCCAATAGACATTGTATCTCTACAGGTATGTCTTCCTTATTAGTCTTTATTTCTTCCTTAGGCTTCACAATAATACAAAATCCATTTCTTTATTCCTCCTTAAGAGTCTTCAAGAACTCTTTTCCACTAACCAATTACACATTGGGGCCAAAAATCTTTATTTCTCCTCATCCACCAAAGATTGAATCTTATAGATAACTACATTCTTTTGAAATGAGTAAGAGTTCTTTTCAACATCATGGATGGATTTTTGATCAAACTTCCATGGTCTACCCAATAGTAGATGGCATGAAATTATGGGTAAAACATCACATAGGATCTTTTCTTTGTATCCTCCTATAGCAAACTCCACCCATGCTTGTTCATTCACCAACACATGCTACCCCTTATTAAGGCATGTTACTCCATATGGGTTGTTACTCTATATGGGCTGCTATGACCTATTTTGCTCAACTTCAACTTATTAGTGGCTACCTCTGAGATGATATTGTCTATAGACCCAGAGTCTATAATGAATTTACACACTTTTCTCAAAATTTAATATTTCACCTTGAATAGAATCTCCTTTATTTTGGTTCTTCCCTGACAAGATCTTTGATTAGTGATTCTTCTAATCATTAATTTTTCTCCAACCTCTGAATCTAGTCTCACCTAAGGAGACTTGACACTTCCAGTGTCCTCTTGTACATATGTCACTCTCCTATCCCCTTGAGAAGAATATTTATTTTTAGGGCATCTATAGACTGGGTGTCCTAGTTGATGACATTGATAACACTTCGTATTAGTAAAGTAAGATCTTCTTCCTCCACTAGATCTACCTCTACTATTGCTACTTATAGGTCCTCTTCCTCTACCATAACTTCCTCTCCCACTAGTTTCTCCACTCTCCTCTGTAATCTTTGATTCTCCTTGGGGTCCTCTGGTCAATGCTTCTACCACAAAAAGCACCCCTATAGCCTCTATTGTCTCTTCCTCTACGCCTACCTCTATTTCTTGATTCTTGTTTCTTCTTTCCTTTGAGTTCAACCTTAAGTTCAAATTGGTAATACTTGTGGATAGTAGTGGGGCTTAGAAAACTTATTTCTTCTTATATGTTCCATCTTAAGCCATTGAGATATCTTTCCACTCTAATACTTACATCTTCTTGGACCTTAGACCTTAGACACATTTTTTGAGACTCCTCAGTATAGGAGTTCACATCTAGTTTACTCTATCTCTAATTATGTCTTTTCTTGTGCATTTGGATTTCATAATCCTATGCATATATACTTCCTTGATTTTTTCCACCATTCCTTTCTAGGTAGCTATGTGAATCTTACCTTCTTTCTCCCTCTCTACTTGAATCAATTTCCACCAAGTTAAGACAGCTCCCCTTAATCTTTACTTAGCTACTCTAAATTTTTGAGTTTCACTCACACCATCACAGTCAAAGTGATTCTCTAGCTCCTCAATCCATTTAATTACTAACTCTACCCCCATCTTGACACTAAAAGGAGGAATTACCTCTAAATATTTTCTACTCATAGCCTTCAAGGCCTTGAAGAAGGGTTCTTCTTGAATGAAAGGGTCAGGCTCAAGAGCCTCATCTTCTACTACCACTTCTTTACCCTTTCCTTCTTACTCATCTATCATTCTACTGAATTATTATGTCTTCACTTCTACTACACCAATGTTGGTTCCAATTGGGCTATCCTTTCTCTGAGAATTCTATTATCCATCTCTTAATCATCCACATTCTTCACTAATTTATCATTAGTCACCATGTTGGATTCTCCAACTAATTGTCTATCTGACATACAACTTACTTACTATCCCAAATATTTTTGGGCTTTGAAATCAATCTAATAATGATATTTTTGCTTTTTGAACTTATCACTAGTTCACTACAAGTCCCTTTAGGACTTTCTAGGGTCTTCTTGATCACATAGGATCTTTGGAGGGATCCAATCCAGTATCCTAACCCACTCCTCAACCTTCCTACAAATTTAAAGTTCAAAAAATACTCATTCTTCAACTTATCTCGCCAGGCTAAACCCGTTCTTCACACACTAACCCTTTAAGTATGAACTTGTAGGAGTCTAGAGCATTTTCTTGACTCATTTGTGACCATAAATGCAACCTCAATAAATATTTAGGGTTCATTCTTCTATCGCTACCAAATCTTCCTATAAGCAAGGGCTACAAGCTTTTAGGTCTCTATTAGCCCTATTTTGTAGAGTTATGGCTTAATTCCCAAAAATTTAACACAACACTATGAAAAAATATGTTATCTAGATAATGTTTGAGAAAACACATGATATTTTCTTGGTCTTCAGCTCTTACACCTCCTGTACAATACCAAACCGTAACTATGTTAATTGTCTAGGAAATGAACCAGTCTTAACATATTATTTTCAAAATCTATCCAAATGGATTCAAGAATCCTTCAGATCATTCACGAACCTTTGTAAGGATATAATAGATACCACCAATGTATTGGATTGGTCATTTCAATCCACTCCTGTGGGTTTAAGTCATTATCTCTCTTGTTTCCCTTGCTGGGCTATGAACAAGCTCGCCCAGGGAAAGATGTTAAAATTAATCGCGAGAACTTCCAACTCTATGAAAAAAAGTAAAAACTTGTATAAAGACCCCATTTCTATTCCCCAAAGGCTCAGGTGTTTTCCATGGTGGGAATTTCCTATGGAGTCATTTTATATATACAACCCTGACTGGTCGAGTGAACCTAGGACATGGACGAAATTCACTTTCCACTTTAAAATAAAATTTAAAAGACTAAATTACTCCACATATTATTAAAAAGGAACTAAAAATTACTATTTGCATTGAAAATATTGCAGATTCAATCCAATAAACACCTTTGCAACTCAAAAAAAATAAATTATAACTATCATAGAGAATTGTCTATATATAGTTCTTGAATAATGTATCCAAAAGTTTTACAACCTTCGTACAAGGCATTAAAAGTCCTTAAATGGGTTCCCTTGACCCATTCACACTGTTCAAACCGGCCCATAACTACCTTAGGGTAGTTTGCAACTTTTTTCAAAATGTTGTCGAGCAACTTTTCAAAGTTGCAAAAGATGCTCGACAACTTTTACATTTTTTTTACAATTTCATCAATTACATTGCCCTAACTCAATGTATTGGTTCTAATTGAGCCAAAATTCAAACCTAAACCTAAGTATAATGAAAATAGATCAATTTATGCACTCTATGTTCCATTTCCCCAATTTTTCCCATTTTTCTTACAATACCAAAATAGGGTCTTTAGCACACAAATTTCCACAACAAAACACACCACATTGAACCACTAAACAAAACTACTCTAACACATCCATAGAATTTAAAAAAAAAAAAAAACAAGCCTTGAAAAGGATTTCCAAGCCAATTTTTTGTGGTTGAACAAGTCCAACCTCTAGGTGCTCCTGCACCACATTACCTCCAAAAATTATACCATCTATAAAGACTTCAAATAGCATGTTTTCATCTTCACTATTTCTCAAATACAGATTATTATCTGCATTACCTTTTCTAAAACCAAGATGTAATAAATATCTTTCTAACTGAGCATACCAAGGTCTAAGGGCATGTTTCAGTCCACACAATTCTTTTTTCAACCTGCAAACCATGTCCCCATTATTTTTCAAAGGAAAACCATCAAGTTGTTCAATGTAGTCTTCTTCCTCTAGATCACCATTCAGAAATGTAGACTTCACATCCATGTGATACACCTTGAAATTTTTATGTGTTTCATAATCAAGGAACAACCTTACTTCATCTAACCAAGATATAGGAGAAAATGTTTCTTCAAAATATATACCTTCCTGTTGTGAATAGCCTTTGTAGACTATTATTTCCTTATTTCTTACAAACATACCTTCTTCATTCATTTTGTTTTTTAAAAACCATTTAGTTCCAATCACATTCTTGTCCTTGGGTCTAGTAAATAGTTCCTAAGTGTCGTTCTTCTTGATTTGATCCATTTCTTCCTTCATTTCCTTAGTCCAATATTTATCTTTACATGCCTCATCATTAATGTTATGTTCTACTTGTGAAATCAAACAAAGTTCATTTCTAACCTTAGATATTGTCATCATGCCCTTATTACCATCACCAATAATCTGATTTTCAAGATGATTCATCCAAACATATGTTGGTTTTTTTGAAGTTTCTGTAAACTCATCTAAGCATACTTTTATTCAATTGTCAATCTCAAGAATTTGTTTTGCCTCTTGAATTTTAGTTTTCTTCTCATTCTTTGGGATTTGATGATAGTCGTACATTCTTTCTTGAATCTGAAACCTCTCATTAAATTTCACATTATCACTTTCCACTATTTTCCTCAATCTCTGATTGAAATATTTAAATAAGCCTTATGTTTAGTAGAATAACAAAGGAAAATTCCTTCATCACTTCTAGCATCAAGCTTCCATATTTCATCATCTCTTTTGATATAACACTTTATAACAAATATTATGAAGTATTTTAATAGTAGGATCATAACCAAACCAAAGTTAATAGGGTGTCTTATCAGTACCTTCTCTGATCTATATTATGTTTAAAGTGTAGATAGTAGTATTGATTGCTTCTATCCAATACATATGTGATACATTACCTTCAAGAAACATTTTCATGGTTTCATCTAGTATGGTTCTATTTCTTCTCTCTACTATCTCATTCTGTTTTAGTTTCCTAGGAGAATAATTATGTCTGTATATTTCATTTTATTCAAAGTAAGTATAGAAAAAATCTGATGTAAACTCTTCACCATTTTCCAACCTCAAACATTTTATCTTAAGACATGATTCATTCTCAACTTTTACTTTATAAATCTTGAACTTATCAAATGCTTGAGATTTCTCTCTAAGAAATGCAGCCCACATCATCCTAGAATAGTGATAAGTATAAAGTACCTTTCACCATAGTAAGCCCTAGTCCTTGTAGGACCACAAAGATCTGTATGTACTAGATCAAACATTTTTTTTTCCTGAGTAAGATTTTCTCTAACAGATGCTCTTAGTTTGTTTTCCCATTACACATTCTCTACACATAGTGTTAGGATGATTTGTAATTTTTGGCAAATCTTTGAATGCATTAGTGTTGCTAGCCTTCATAATGTTATCAAAATCTATATGACAAAATATTCGACTATGCCCTAGCCACCTATCATATATCTTTGCAAAAAATCAACTTGCCTCTGTAGTATTCAACGGAAACACATTACCTATTGACTTTGTACCTGATGCAATCAGATCTCATGACATAATTCTGATAGTACATTTCCCACCATTGAACTTCAAGTGATAGCCCTTTTCTATAAGTTACACTTAACTCCATCAACAAGTAAGGCATCATCAGTGTTATTTTTTCCATCAAGAGAGATTGATCCTATCCAATAATCAAAGTAGGAGTGTTATTAGTAAACTTGACTACACCACCATCATAATTTTCTAGTTGAACAAACTTATCTTTATCACCAGTCATGTGATGTGAACAACCACTATCAATATTCCATTCTAATTTCTTTTAAACATGCAAAACTAAGTATTTTTCTTCATGAATGGGTTCATCATCTTTAATACTGATAAATCCAATTTCTTCATCATTCACAAGATCATCATAAGATACACCTCCCCTAGCATAGTAGCATTCCTTATCCTTGTATTTTTTAGACTTAATAAAACTTAGGCTTATTCTTAGGAACCCTTGTAGGAAATATAGATGTAAAATGACCAATCTTATTAGAAGAAAAACATTTCAGGGGCAACTTTCCTTCAAATTTACCCTTACCTCTCTTTTCTCTTTTTTATATTAGAGCCACTAGTTCATCTGGTTTCCTTTCTTCTTCCTCTATTTATGCCTACACATAAAAATATTATCCAATCTCTGCATACATTTTATCTCTTCTAGTGCTCGAAAGGATTGATAGAATCCTTTTGTCATTATGAATAGTAGCATTAAATGCAAACTCTACTTTGGGTAATGCATCATGTAACTCTGCGGTCTCAAAGGTGGTCATCTAGAAATCAAGATCTCTCTCTTAAATTTTTGTGTCATTGGTATGATCGCTCCTATCACTTTCACTTTAGTCTTGTAGGAAGGTTTCAAGGATCAAAGAATCTTTTAGATCACTTCATCTTCAGTATATGTGCCTCCTAATTTTTTGATTTTTGTAATAACCTTTGTAACCATCTTTACATATGCTCAGACATTCTCATGTTATCACATCCTTAGACTCTCCATTTTATCCTTCCAATTATGTAATTTTCTCTACTTAGTGTAATGCCCTGCCAGGGAACCCAGAAGAACTTAAACTAAACATGACACTAAGTTCACGGAATAATTTTTTTTTTAAATGTTTACAAACAATATTAATAACAATGCAAAAGCAACACAATGAAGTACATGACATACATGAAATACAACTCATCCATAGATAATGCTTCTCGAGGGTTCCTTAATGTAGAATTACTTAAACAAACTAATCTATGATTACAATAACAAAGAACTGACATAAAGGTTATATAATCTAAAACCAATAATATACATCTCAATAATAAAGATTACATAAACAACTGATACCATAAGGTATACTACCTAATCAACATCCACTACACAAATCACAGGGTATGTAATAATACATAATAAATAATACAATGCATCATCCAAGGATGATAACCAATTTATACATATGGTACAAATACACAACTCAAGTAACTGAACAAGTCTCCAAAAGACTATGAAGATGAAACTGCAACAAGGAACATCCAAGCATGAAGAAGAGTCTGTCGGAATCTCAATGGTAATAAGAATCACTACCACCCAACCACGTGGAACCAAAGGTCCACTCCCACCATGCTAAGGAGATAGTAACAAGCCCATCACATGGGGTATACAACAAGAATGCAAACAAGGTACACATGACCTCAAACTCCAATGCAAAGGAAGATCCTGGAAGTAATCTAAACCATAACAAGGAATACTAAACAACACCAAAGGTAACTGACACACGTAGGATAACCTAAGCTATATATAGGGAAGTGTCATCACATAAGCCTAACCTTGAAGGTAACCCTAGTAGTTCCTCTTGACTCTGGCCTCCAAGTGACACTATGTGGCTCAGTGACCCTTTTGCAAAGACAAAGATCCCAACTCCCATCCTATCATGCGACAACACTCAAGGCATGGGTAGAGACTTAGACATCTTATTAGTTCATTTTAAACCCCTTTAATGTATCATATTTTCACTTATTAAATAACCTACCAATGGGTTTACCTAGTAACCGCTTAGAGTCCTGGACCCCCATTGCAAGCCACTTCCCCACTGTACACTTTGTTAACCTACCTAGGCTCAAGATCATCACATGAAGATATACATAATCACAAATCGCATCTTGCTCATTCAGGAGCACATAGGTTCTCAAATAACCAAACAATAACCACAGTACCCTCATAAGACCATAAAGCACATCATAACAAAATTAGGTTGGGTATAGGAAATCAGGACTATGACATCATCACAACTCACAACTGACATCATGATAACATCATACAGAAAGTACAATACCAAACTTCTGGATTTAAGTCCTAGGGTCATCTAACCCAACAGATACCCAAAAGCATGATAACAAGATAGAAAGGTCACATGGTCGATTTAGGGTAATACATGAACACACACGCCATAAAGTAATAGAAATGATAAACACTTCCCCCGACCTCTGTATATATCCTAGGTCATCTAATGCCCCAATAAAAACACATTCAAGCAACAGAGAAACGTACAGATGCATAGAAACGAAGACGCCCTAAAGGACTGAAAAATGAACTATATCCATGTAAATACTTACAGATAACGCATACAAAATCTTCATCTAATCAATAACTTGATCTGACATAATTAAATTTAATTGCATTAAAACTATTTAACACTACCTCTAGTAACTTAATAGTCTAATCAAGATAACCATTTAATTAAATCAAATTAATTATCCAATCCTATAGTCTCAAATGACATCAAAGTATAATGCACATTGATTAATTTAATTTAAGCAATTACATACTTAATAAAATTAACAATAATATAACTATAATTAAAATTAATACTCATATATTAATAAAAATTAATAGCAAACAAATTACCAATTAAAAATATTATTAAATAGTCATATTATAAGATTGATATAATATAAACTCCTCATAACACAAATTAATAGATAATTATATTTTAATACATATTATATATTGATTAATAACATAAATCAAAATACAAAATAAACATTAACTATATTAACCATAATAATAAAATAACTAATTTTAATTAATAACTAAAATAAAATTAACTAAGTTCAATTACTAATTAAAATCAAATTAAACTAACTTAAATTTAATTTAAAAAAAAAAACATTTTAACAAAGCACAAAGAGGGGGGCCACACGGGTACCCCTTCCCAACCCCATGCGTAGTAGCAGTCCTATTACATAGGACTGCGGGTGGGGGAGGACCACTGTCCTCCCTCCCCATGCGCAATGAAAACCGCGCAGAGGGGGAGTTGGTGGGGATGGGGTCCCACCACTCCTCCTTCCCATTCATTTTTTAAATTTTTTTTTTTTAAAATCGTTTTCCTTAAACAAAACCATCCTTTTTTTTAATAGCAAATTTATTATTATTTTTTTTTAGAAATTTCCGAAAACGGAAATTACAAAGGTAAGAAGGCTTTTTAATTGTTTTCCCTCTCTGGTAATTTTTTTCCACCAGTCTGTACTTTTTCAAGGAGTTGTTTTTTTTCAACTCATTTAATTTTTAATAAGCAAATAGAAGGGAACTATTTTTTTTTTTTTTCCTAAAGTTTAGACTATAGACAGGTTGATTCTTTTTTATTTCTAGGAGTTATAGGAGAGATCTTTTTACGAATTTTTTGACAGCATAAGGGTATTGTGCCAAGAAACATACAAACATGAAATAAAAGATCGAAGCTCCTCCTAAACCCCGAAAACATCAAAACATCAATCAACCACAAATTTAATTTATCCTATAGTATAAACTATGCGAAGGGTTAATTTTTTGTTTTTTAAGAGATCTAGAGGGAATTTCTTCCCAAAATTTTGACTGCATAACCCTACGATGCTAAGAAAATATAGAATAAAAGAAATTTAGATCTAGGGTTTCTATAAACACCTGAATACAAATAAATAACCATAAGCCATTTAAAAGAAAAAATAACAAACATGCACTTTAACCAATCATTGAAAACCTCAGATCTACAAAACTGAAACCACACATGGCAAATGAATCCTACCTTAATTCTAATGCTAGAAACAAAGGAATGTGGCTTGGATGATGAGAGAAAATCTGAAAAACCCTCAAGCCCAATTCTACCACAGGTTTGGCAACTATGAAGATCTGAGCTCACACACACAAGCAATAAAAAATATCCTAAGAACTTCAAAGCAACCAGGATCCACAACAATCCACAATCCTTCAAAAACCCCAAAATCACCAAGAGCTCTCCAAATCTCAAAAACCTATTATGAGAGAATGAATGACCAATTCCCCCTAAAGAGATTCTAATTCCCCTAAACAAGCAAAGGTTGATGACAACTCCCAAGTCAATCCCTAATTTAACTCAACTTGAAAATTGAAAGTAAATCCAAATTAAATAAATAAAATATGCTTTATTGCGACAACTCAACTTTGACTCCTAATTACAAGTTGAGATATTTGAATTTGAAAATACTTTTTCAACACATTCATGCACATGTAATTAATAAAATATTTAATTAAATAGATTAAATATTTATGTCACAATA
>MU223318.1:11585-45815 GCA_018584345.1 Thuja plicata | reverse complement strand
TAATAAAATATTTAATTAAATAGATTAAATATTTATGTCACAATAATACATGCAACCAAATATCTAATTATTTAATTAATCATATAAGCACATTTAATATAGTTTTCAATTAAATATTTAATTAAATCAAAATATTCCAATTTAATTAATTATTTAAAATAAACTTAGGATATAATTAAATAATTAATTCAACTATAATCCATTAAATCATAGAATATGTAAAATCACTCAATAATCCAAAAATCACCTGAAAGCATAATCAAGCAAAACACACACAAACTCAAGAGAGATGGTATTCTAATTCTGTCAACCTAGACAAATATGGATAGGGTAGTCATAACAGATAGTTGTCCACTAACTAGGACAATTAGGTTTAGGACGGGATCTGGACCTGAAAACTATCTCCCCTCTCTTACCATTGAGATTAATGTGATAGGACACGCTCACTCCTACCAATTCAGGGAAGACGTAGCCCGGTACCTGCAAACCTATCATCACAAAGATGAACTTACATGCATATATCATATGACAAACAATGGTTGAGACTAGGTTATCGTGTGGATCTCACCAAAGCAAGTAACTACAACTCTCCCCCATACCATACCAAGCACATCAAACACTAATGAAAACATACAATGATCCATGTGCATATAACTCTAAGGTCAGCATTGTTAGAAAACCATAATCGAAATGAAATCCTAACATATACATAAGCATCATAAAGTAACCATAAATCACATATACACAAATGATAAAACACACTAACAATGGATCAATAACATACCGAAATGTAACATATAAATATCACCTAAACCATTTGATTAAATCCACACATACATCCAAAATTCCTAAAAGAGTTTGGCATCCACCAACTGAAAAGCACCCTAAGAGGTGGGTATTACACTTAGTGTATTCATCTCCTTCATATAGTTCTTCTAGCCTTGTCTAGATCTTTTGAGCTTAATTAAGATGTTTAACCTCTGTAAATAATGACTGAGAGAGTGCACTTATCACTACTTCTCTTGACACCATATCAAGAAAGAAAATAAATTATTTTATTTTTTAACTTAGCACTTCCTAATTAATCTTTTTTGTTGATCAGTTCATGTTTTTTTAATCATCTAATTATCAATTCCCGAGCAGATTAGATGAGTTCTCATATTGTTTTGCCAACTGTCAAAATGTTTCGCAAAAAATTTTAGACTCTCCTTCCTATATTAAGTCATCTCAGGATCACCTCAAGTTGTCAAAGAATCTCTCATAGGACCAAAATCTCTGGTACCAATTGTTATGAATAATAGTCTATCAATACAACTGAGAGGGGGGAGGGTGAATCAGTTGTATGCCCAAATATTTAAAATTTAAACATTTAAAATAATTACTCAATGCAAATCTAAACACTTCATGAACAAAACCATAAAAAAAGTATTTTTGTCGAGGAAAACCCAGTTAAGGAAAAATCCCCAATGGGAATTAATACCCACAAATAATTCACTAGAAATATTGTATCCCTATTTTGAGATTTAGCCCTATTAGGAGTGTGTGCTAAAATGTTGACACACTTTCATGAGTCATTATGTCCAACATCACTCAAGAATGAGGTGTCAAATGATGACTCATATCTCTCTATTCATGGAGTGCAAGGGTTTATAATGGAGGCCCTCAGTTTAGACCTAGTTTGTGCCCATGCAAGTACACCATAAAATGAGTGATTCAAAGAGGAAAAGCAAGAGTGCTAGTCTCCATGATCATCAAATATACATGCAAATGAAAATGGAAGCTATTCTATATGATAAAAATGCATGAAAGCAAAATAATCTATGAAAGGAAATATGCATGCAAGATTATTCTATGAAATGAAATATGAATCTAATATAACATGAAATTGCAATAGTAATCTAAATGGATTTCCATGGATGCATGAGAGAAGAAGACAAGAAAAGATAAGTTGCAATATTCAAGCTCAAGTGCTCAAACTCTCCTCCAAAATCACTTTCCAAACCTGCAATACAACAATAACATAAAATATGGATCCCAAATGAGAAGGAGAGGGCTCCTTATAAAGGAAAGTGTGGAGAGGAATGCATCCTCAAGAGCAATGTGGGATAAATCCCTAAAAAGGCAAGTAAGAGGAAAAATCCCACCACTTAGGAATATGTGTACAGAAAAAGAAATTTTATTTATTTAATTTCTTTTCTTTTTTCATCAAAAATAGAGCTTTAAGTGAGGATTTTATTTTATTAAAAGAGGGAATTTCTTTTAATTAAATAAGATTATTTTATTTAGTTAAAAGAGAGATTTTAATTAAATAAGATAAGATCATTTAATTAAAAGAGAGATTTTAATTAAATAAGATAAGATTATTTAATTAAAAGAGAGATTTTATTTTAATTAAATAAGATAAGATTATTTAATTAAAAGAGAGATTTTATTTTAATTAAATAAGATAAGATTATTTAATTAAAAGAGAGATTTTCTTTTAATTAAATATTTTGATTAAAAGGGATGATTTCTTTTAATTAAATAAGATTATTAATGAAATGATCAAACTGTAGGAAATATTGAAATAATTGAATTAATTATGATTTGATCAAGGAAATTGATTTGAATTGAAAATGTTGCAAATCATTGATTCAATAATTTGATAAATTGATTCTGTCATTTGATAAATTGAAGAATGGGGGCCCATAGTCTAGGTGACCATTTTAGGGTGCATACATTTGCCCCTCTTTGACTAATGTGTGATCTTTATGGGAACACATGTAGTCAAAGAATGTAGTTGAAGTGTGAGATCGATTTGGGATCACAAAACAACCCAGATGTGTGATTGACATATGGGAATCATCAGGACAAAGATAAGCTGATTGAAAAAGACAAGGTCAACACCCCTATAAATAGGTAATTGACATGTCCAAGATAATAATCTCAAGCAATGTTGCCCAAAGCGGAGCAAATGATAGGATTGATAAATCTGAATCAAGGATTGAAGTTTAATAGGTACTGCGCCCTCGTGATCGAAATCAAAATGAGATAGAGGAGAAACAACAAATTGATAAATTTGATCAAATAGAACTAAAGATAAGGTTCTTGATGTAAGATGAAAGATATAAGGATCACATAACCAAGGTAGATCATCAAGCACAAAATATTATGCCCCAAGGTTGAATTAGAAGAAAAGAAGTTGGGTGAAAGTGAATGGAAGATATAAGTTTGGAAGAGGTGGAAAGAAATGGAGAGAAGAAAGAGAATTTTCCTTAAGAGAGAGAATGCCCCAAAATCAATCAACTGTTTAAGATGGAAAATTTTCATTGAGATCACAAAATAAGATAAAGAAATGGAGATCAAAACATGACCACAGTTGATTAAAAGTCCACAATAAAGATGAAGGAAACCCTCTCAAACTCATAATGCAGTCTAAGATATGAAACTAACATGAGGTCTAACAATGCAAGATACATAAAAATGCAAAGGTGTACTTGCAATAGAGAAACTGTAACATAGGACTTTGTGTTCATCATTCATTAGAGAATGTCAAGGAACTTATTTTCATCATTGGGCCATTATTAATAGAAATTGGAAAATCACACAATCATCACTAGTCACAAGCACAACTATGGAGATATGAATATGATTTATATCAGATTGGAATGTGGAAAGATTCTAACATAAGCATCAAAGACATAAAGTTCAAGATGTCTTCGATTTTAGCTTACCCAATTTAATGTAGAAAAACCACACTCACATCAAGGCATCGATGCCAGGATGGCCATAAGAATGGTTGTGCAAAAACAGTCAAGGGTGATACCTCAAATCTCCTAAGAGTGTCAAGGGGAAAACAAGAGACACTCTAGAGTTTCAAGACCATGTCCACAAGAAGAAAGCAAATAAAAAAATGCCCCGTGCCCCAATTCCTCTAGCTATTCATCTCCAAGAGACTTATTGGACAAGGAAACTCAACGAAAACTAATAGCAATCAGTACACAAAGAAAAGATCATGACATAGCTCAAGCATTAAGTGTTTTGTTTAAAAATTTAAGTGTGTTAATTGATATTGAATTCTGAGGATAAGGAGTGAATGCTTGCAAGTAGGTAAGATCACATGAAAAAATTGGGTAAGACTAATCCGATAAGTGTTGAAAACACTCGATGTCAGGGGTTGTGTTAAAAAACATAGTGGGGGTGGTGTTGAAAAACACCATTTGTGAGATGTCCTAAAGACTAATGCATCCAAGAGACCAAAGATAACACATTTATGCCCCCTAGACAAAGACAAAGACCAGTTCCAAACCAAGGAAACAAGGACACGTGCTCAGACATAGGTGGCAAAGGCCTCAAGTAGCGCATGTTTCCAGGTTTTCACCACTTGGAAATTTAATTTATTTTTTTAATTTATTTTTTATTTTTGGAATATAATTTTTTTGGAGATACATCAAAGTGCATATTGCTAGTTCTGCACTAAGATGATCATTTTTGGATTTATATAATTGTTGACAATATATCATTTTTTTGGATTTTTTCAGGATCAATAAGTATGTACAAAGGGTGCCCCCAGATAGAATGGGCATGAGGGATAGAACTTCTTTAGGTGCAAGACATTGGTAGGATTAGGGAGCTTCTCTGCCTCTATTGTAGACAGTAAATAAGAACCTGGACCAAAATTTGTTGTAATGATGAAAGGTTCAAGCCAATTAGGTTCAAATTTGCCCTTTTGATCTCTATGTTGTTGATTCTTAAGATTTTCATGTAGGACAAGATATCCCACTTGGAATTCTCTAGGGAACTTTTTTTTGAAGGCTTTGGACATGCACTTTTGATAAAACTACATATGGTCAAATGAGACTTGACGTTTCTCATCTAGAAGTTCTAACTCTTGAAGTCTCATGACATGGTAGTCTTCATCTATAACTAGACCTTTGAGGGAAACTCTAAGTGAAGGAATCTCAACCTCTAAAGGTAAGACTTCTTCAACACCATATGTAAGGGAAAAAGGAGTAGCCCTAGTACAAGTATGAATACTCATTCTATAGGCCCACAAAGCTAGATTTATTTGTAAGTGCCAATCTCTACCATTCTTATAGACTGTTCTATGTAGGATTTTAAGAATGGTTTTGTTTGATGCCTCTGCTTGACCATTTCCTTGCGGGAAGTAAATGGAGGACCAATGTTGTTTAATCTTGAATTTCTTGTAGAGTTGTTTAAGGTCCTTATTTTTGAACTAGCCTTCATTTTCAGTGATAATCTCAGAAGGCACTCCATATTGATAGATGATATGGTTCATAATGAATAGAGAGACTATCTTGTCTGTGGCAATAGAAAGTGGGACAACTTCTACACATTTAGTGAAGTAATAAGTACTAGTGATAATATACTTGTGTCCACCTGATGAGTTGGGATGAATATTCCCAACAAGATCAAAGGCCCAACACTGAAATGGCCAATGAGATATAGAAGGAATGACCTCCCTGCCTGGAGTATGTATCAGGTTACCATGTTTTTGACACTTTTCACATGACTTTCCAAAATCTAGTGCATCAATCTGCATCATAGGCCAATAGTACCCCACCCTAAGCAACCTTCAGGCCATGGAAAGACCATTGGAATGTCCCCCAAAGATTCCTTCATGGATTTCAACTGACACTTGGTCAGATTCTTCCTTTTATAAGAATCTAAGAAGTGTTCTATTTAGACCCCTCCTATACAAATCACTAGAGATAAGGGAATGGTGAGAGGTGTTTCGGGTAAGGTTTCTGCATTCAGATCAATTAAAGGCTTCATGTACAATGCCATCACTAAGGTAGGAGTTAATGGCACAACAACAAGAAGACTCACAACTAACAAGGGTACAAATGACATAAATTTTTTGGGTGTCAAAGATAGGGTGATGTAGCTCTTCCACCAAGAATTCAAATCTGGATGCATGTTTCTTTAACTAAAGGAGTGAAGAAAGCGTAGCCATAGCATCAAATACTTTGTTTTCAGCTCTAGGGATTTTCTAAAACATGACAAATGTGAAGTATCATTTCAAGAAATCAACCATTTGCTTGTAAGGCACCAGTTTCTCATTTTTTGTTTGATATTCATCATTTATTTGGTTGATTATCAGCTGTGAATCCCCATAGATGTGTAACTCTGTGATTCTCCATTCTATGGCCATCTTAAGTCCATTTGTTAAAGCTTCATACTCAACAATGTTGTTTGTACATTAGAACAATAACTTGTAAGATATGGGATCGTGTACCCATGAGGAGAAACAAACAACACACCAGCTCCTGAACTATTTTGCATAAATGATCCATCAAAGAACATCTTCCATGTTCTTTCAGTCATATACATGAGGTTTTCATTTGGGAAATCAGCCAATTGATCTTCTATGGCTTGTCCTTTGATTGCTTTACGCTCAATATATTCTATGTCAAACTCTGAAAGGATCATCATCCATTTAGCAAGTCTACCTGTGAGGGCATCCTTACCTAGTAAATAGTCTAGTGTATCTATTTTTTCTATGAGGTGTATAGTGTGTGCAAGCATGTAATGTCACAACTTTTTGGAAGCAAACACAATTGGAAGGCAAGCTTTCTCAATGCTGTTGTAGTTAACCTTATATGAAACAAGACTACTAGTAATATAGTATATTGCTCTTTATTTCCCATGTTCATCAAGTTGAGCTAGTAATGCCCCTAAGGAAGATTATGTCACTGAAATGTTTCAAATAAGTGGTTTCCCTGGGATAGGAGGCATTAAAATGGGAGGATTTTCTAAGTATTTCTTGATTTGATCTATGCTCTTTTGAAAATCCTCATTCCAAACATATTTGACTCTTTTCTGTAAGTTCTTGTTGAAAGGTTGGGCTTTATCTTCCAACTGTTAAATGAATCTCCTTATGGATTGAAGATGTCCTTGAAGACTCCTCATTTGACTAATGTTTCTAGGAGGTGGCATATCTATGATTTCTTGGAATTTTTTAGGGTCTACATCTATTTCTTTTGCTGAAATGATAAATCCTAGTATTTTTCCAGAGGTGACTCCAAATTCACACTTTTTGGGATTTAACCTTAGTTGAAATTATTTCATGCGATCTAGAATGACTTCTAAATCATCTAAGTGTGTGTATCTTTTCTTAGACTTGGCCAAGGTGTCATCCACATAATCTTTCATGTTTTTATGCATCATGTCATGAAAAATAGTTTTCATAGCTCATTGATAGGTGGATCCTACATTTTTTAATCCAAAAGGCATAATGTTCCAACAATAGCTACCCCATACACAAGTGAATGTAGTCTTTTCTTGATCTTTAGGAGCTCTCTTAATCTGATTGTATCCCAAAAAACCATCCATCAAGGAATAAATCTCATATCATGTCGTCATATCCACTATCATGTCTATATTGGGAAGTGGAAAGTCATCCTTTGGGCATGCTCTATTGACATCTCTAAAATATGTGCAAATTCAAAGGGATTTGTCATGCTTGGAAACTAGTACAATGTTTGATAACCATTCATCATAGGCAATAGCTATTATGAATCTTGCACCAAGGAGTTTCTCTAATTCTACTTTGACTAGGAGAGCTATGTGAGAATGCATCTTTCTCAATTTCTGTTTAATCGGTGTGACACTCAGACCTATGAAAAAGTGATGCATGATAAGGTTAGTGTCCAACCCTGGAAAATATGAATGTCCATGACAAATTGATCTTCTTCTTCTATAAAAACTTGGTGTAAGCTTTTTTCTTGTGGTGACAAGGACTTAGCCAAGTGTACTATCTATGGAGCCTCATTTGTACCCAAATTGAATGCTTGTGTTGGTTCAATAAGCACTGAAGATCTATCTTGAAAGTAGCTAGGGAGATGATCAATTACCTCATCCTTAGGTGCCTCATAGAGGTTTTCATTCTTGGATACATCATTTCTTTTTACTTTTTTTTTGTTCTGACACCTCCACACAGTGTTTTTCACCATCGGAACTCCTATTCTTTTGATTTTATTTTCTTTTTATTTTGTGACTAAGGTACTTGATGTTAGGCTCAGTCATGCTGGTAGCTGGTTCACTGGTGGAAGAGACTACAGGTTCAATGACATTCAAGTAACGAGCTATATCATAATCATTTTGAAATGTTAAGACCTTAGGTTCTTGATAGTGTTGGGACCAATCAATGACGATTGGATGAACAAGAGGTAAGTCAATGACTGATTGGAGGTTGTAAATATGAATGATTTCATCTCTGGTGATTGAAGAGTCAGATTCCATCAAGTATCCTTCCAAGCTACCCAAATTGGGATTTGTTCTAACAAGTGAAGAATCATCCACTAAGGCAACATGTAGGTTCAAACCCCCTAATCCTACACATGACTCATCGGCTACCTCGGGTTGAGAACTATAAGTGTGGATGACATCAACATCAATGTCAATTATGGAAGACTCAAAGGAGTCCCATTCATACTCATATGAACTTTTTTCTGTACTTGGACTAGGGTGTTTACACCATTAAGATTTGGGATGTCTTGATGTGGAAGCTCTAATGTTAGTAATGGTAACACCTTTTCTTTCTATAAAATGAACAAGATTCTTCCCTTGACATTCTCTGAAAGGATCTTCTACATCTGATTCATCTTGTACTAAGGTTGCAACAGTCTCATGAGTGATTGGACTATCTGAATCTCCCCAAAGGAGGTTAGTGGAACGGACCAAATCTTCACACATGTCTTTTTGATTTGTGAAATTAGGTATGTATTCTGGTTCATCTTCACTATCTGAGTCATCAAGGATAGGAGTAGTGTTTTGGTTTCGATTCCCAAATCCTAGGCCAACTGTCTTCTTAGAGTTGCATCCAAAAATATTATGATCAAGGGGTTCAGCTCTAGCATCCAATCTGTGACTAGTAGGGCCATGTCGGGGATAGCCCATCTACTTGAAAAAAGTATACCCTCTTCCATAATCCTTAGGAGAGGGAGAGAAGTTCTCATTGTGCATGTATTTCTCTTCTCTATAAATATAGTCTCTAACAACTGTCTCTTCCTTCTCATCTTGAATAAGCACTAAGGACTCTACAAATGTACCAAATAAAGTCATAGCTAAAGAGGAAGGTCTCATTTCTTGTGAAGTCTTGTCATAAGACCTAGGTGAAACTGCAAGTGTTGTAAGAGATTTGAGTTGACACCCTTCCATGCCAAGGTATACTGACTTGAACTAGTCTTTACATTTAGCTAAGGTTGTATCAAAGTCTTTTGCTTCTCTATTGATGAAAAGATGAGCACTCGCTAAAACTGAGTTAATGGATAAAGTGTTATCCCCAGGTATATAAATCTCTATCCCATTGTAAGGGATCTTAACACACTGATGATAGGTAGATGGCACTACTTGCATATCACGAATCCACAGTCTACATAGTAAGATATTGTACGCAAGGGGGCCATCGTCAACTATTTGGAGTAAAACATCTTTTTCAATAGGGACAATCCTAACAGGAAGGATAACCAACCCCTTAGAACTTCTTTCCGCCTCATCATAGGCTTTGATAGTGATCTTATTTCTGGTATCTATGACTTGTTCAGAATAACCCAACTTCTTCAAAAGACTCAAGTAACAAATATTAAGCCCAACACCCCCATCTATCAAAACACACCTAACATGGGTTATGTAGATCATGAACTCAATATGAAGAGAAAGATTGTGTGGGTGGCTCAAATATTTATCATCGTCCTCTGAAAAAGTAAGGTAGTGGGGGCTAGAAATGTGGTTAACCATGTTCTATAATTGATCAACGTCAAAGTTTTTGGGGACATTTTCTGCGTGCAAATCATCCTCAAGGACTTGCTTGTGTCTCGGGGACAACTCTAAGATCTCAAAGATCAAAATCTGATTTGGGGTTCTTTGCAACTGATCGACAAGATTATAGCTCGACTTAGGATTGACTGCTAGTTTTGAGGTGACATTCTCGGATGTCACTTGCTTAGGTTTACTTGGTTGACTTGAATTGGGTCCTCTAATGACAATGGGACCTTCACTTCGTGTGACAACATTGATATTTTGAGATGACACTTTAGATTTGGGACCCCTTAGCACCAGGATGGATTCTTCATCAAAGATAGGAGGAGAGTCCATGTCTAGATCATAACCATAGGGATCTTTATCCCTCATCATGTTGACATTCTATTCAATCATGCTGACAACATTCTATGTATATGTGTAAGTGTAATTGACTTTAGCCTTGCCATTATTAGGTTTAGAGGTTTCCCCCTTCTCATACTTGCATAAAGGTTCTTTGAATGGATTATGATCGGCGTTGGTGTTCAATCCATCTACCTTAAGTTTTCCATTCTCAATGAGATCTTGGATGATATGTTTGAGTTTCCAACAGTTTTCATTATCATGTCCAATGACACTGTGAAACTTGCAAAAGGCTTTCTCATCCCACCAATGTAGCTTAACATCAGGTATATAATGCTTCATGGGATCTTGAGGATGCCCAAGGTTGTTGGCAATGAGTGTTTTCAAAACATCCTCATATGAATCACCAATTTTTGAAAATTGATGTCTCTCTTTCTTAGGCTTATATTGGTATCTTGGCTTGTTCTCTTGTTGATTAGATGCATTGAGTTTCATGGCTTGAACAACACTAGACAAGTGGAGAACAATTTGATCTTTGTGTTGGGAGGAGTCTACAACTCCATCATTGACCACTTGTTTGTTTATTATTCCAATGTGAGTTGTTTCCTTTATCTTTGTTAGGGTTGTTGTTATTTTTACCATTGTTGTTGTTGTTGTTTCCATGGTTCATCAAAATTCCTTGTTCTTTCAAAACATCCTCAATCCTACAAGTGATTTAAACCATGGTGTCAAAGGAACCAAAAACTATCTTCCTAACTTCATACAACATTTTTGGGAACCAAGTTGCTAACAAGGATGTCAAACTTCTCATTTTTAGGGATGGTCCTAGAGTAGCGAGAGCATTGTCATCTCTACCTTTACAAGAAAGTAACAAAGGATTCCCCTTGTTTTTTATTTAAGTTGCATAAGTCCAACATGGTGATAGATCTTGAAAGGTTTTATGCAAAGTTTTGGACAAATCTATGGACGAGCTCTTTGAAAGTATTAACAGGAGGAGTTATGTTGGTGAACCATTCCATCACTTGACCCTTAAGACTCCTTGGTAAAAATCTCATGACGTACAAGTCATCTTGATGGAACATAAAACTCGTGTTATAAAATTGATGTACGTGATCATGTGGATCTCCATTCCCATCATACTTGTCATATTGAGGGATCTCAACCTTTCTAGGGAAGTCTTTCATGCTAATAATTTTGTCAAAAGGATTAGGAAAAATTGAATCAAGTGAGAACATGCTAACATATTTTCCATCATACTCTTAATTTGTTTGATCTCTTCTTCTTGAGATGGACCTTGCTTCTTAATCTTCTTGTCCACATCAAAGTTGTAGGGGACTCTATTTCCCTTGTTGATTAAACTCTCTAGGAACTTTTCTTATTTTTTCTCTAAGTATCTCTCCACATACTGTTGGAAGAGTGGTTCTTTTTGTATCTTCATGAAGTCTTGGGAGTTGAGATCAAATCTCTAGATACTACCCCCATATTGTAAACCATGGTGAGCACATTGTGAAGGTTGTCTTGAGTTCCTAAGAGGTATTAATCTCCTATAATGATCATGCATTGAAGCCCTTCTTCCTCTAGGGCTAGGAGATTATGAAGGTGTTCTTGAACGTCTTCCACTTTGTGGAGTCCTAGGAGGTGTGGATGGAGGAGAGTTGTTTCCACCACCAACAGGCATGTCGTTAAATTGATCATTATGTTGTTGAGAAATGAGTCTATCTTGATCTTCTTAGAAGGCTTTCCTTTCTATCTCCACCAAGTTTTGTCTCTCCAACCCTAGGAGTCTAAATTGCTCTTCCTTTTTAGCTTGTTAATCTAGGAAGGCTTTCTTTTCATGCTCAATTTTCTTAAGTCTTTCACTCATGTATCTTCAAGGTGTTTTAACGGTGAACTTTGTCTTGAATGTCTAAACAAGTCATTGGTGTATGTTGCATTCACACGAGTGTCATAAGGTTCATCATCTTGGTTTTCATATTTTGATTGTTCTTCTTGATAGGCTTGCCTCTTACCTCTTTCAGCCCTTTGATGTGTATCCATATATCTAGTTGAGATAAGGGGTGAGACTAGTCAATTTTCATGATAGGAACTGCCAAATGAAATGGTATCTCTATGTTTTTCAAATATGCCATCAAGGCATTTGTCCGTTTCTTCCCTCTCTTGTCAAGTCATTGTGTAACTCATATCCATATCTAAGTGAGAAGATGCTAAGGTGTACTTAACTCACTAAGGTTAGTCTTGCAATCAAACCAAACTTCTAAGTTGTTCCTGATGACATGTAACTGATTGAATGATTTGATAATGTTAAGTTGAAGATGATGCAAGACACTAAATTAGTTAATGGTTTGTATTGTCATTGATATCAACTTGACATCATCTGTATGGTCATATACATAATTCCAAAAACTTCAAAGAATCAATGGAATAGAGGTTATGATTTCAACAATGCATAAAAGTCAAGTATTCACTAAGTGACAGACAACACTGGCAGAGTGCACACCATCAGTAAAGACAGAGATAAAGTCACAGTGATACCCGATGAGAAGAAGACAGTGTTGCCCAATGAAGTAGAATCATAGGATGCCCAACTAGCTGAAAATAGTGCTGCCCGATGAGCAAGATCCAATGATGCCTGACGGACAAAGATCCCGAAGCTAACTGAAGTTGCACTAACGAAACTGGCAGTTGTCACTGGTGACAAACTGCAGAATTGACTGACAGAATAGAGAGATCAAAAAATGACAAAATATCTAGCTGGTAGAGCTTAAGGATAGACTTAACTGGTTGTTTTATTTTTTTTATTCAACCACAGCTAAGTAAGTGATTTAAAGATGATTTATATAGTTGGCAAGAAGATAACTATGAGATAAATCAGGAGTTAAAGTTGTAAATCAATTTGGCTAGATTGTTTTTTATGCCAAGAATAAAGAACCAAGAATTAAGGAATATCATGTCTATATAAGAGACAAGCATAATTCATTTTCATAAGAAATCAGATACATGGGGGAGTGAATTGAGAGAAGATGTTGAAGAGAAACTGATAAAGGATAAACTTCATGCAGTCCTGATCAATCAAGCTAAGTGAGAGCTAAAGAATTCTGCAGACACCGACACATAGTGAAGCACATCATCATAGAGTAGAAAGAGTGAAGTACAAAGAAAGTGAATTGAGACATTGATCAGAAAGGTATTATACGTAAATAGATCTGAATATCTACAATTCAAGTTGCATTAGAAACAGGTCATTGTGTTTCAGTTTAACCATTGAAGCATTAAGTCTCTTAATAGAGCAAGACTTAACAGTCTTTTGTAATTGAGGTATATCCTAATAGATTACTAAAAAGGTTGAATCATGATAGTAGCATCGGTCTTACATAAAGCCTATTGACAGTCTAAGAAGGAGGCTAATTCAAGGATGGTAGTAAGATTAGCATAAAGCCTTATGATAGTCTAGAGGTTGATTCAAGGATGGTAGTGTAGATGTAAGATACTTAGTGACAATCTATGTATAAATATCCTCTAACAAGGTCACACTTAATAGTGTGTTTGTAACCTTTAATAGGGTTGGCTCCTAACAGGGCTCACTTTAGAAGAGTGAAAATTTGGGGTACCGGTCCCAGTGGTTTTTCCCTTAACAGGGTTTCTACGTTAAAATCCTTGTGTTATGTGTGTATGGTTTATTACTTTATTGTTTTACATTTCACATATGCATTTATAGATTGATTGGTATACTCTGCATATTTACTGAGTATCGATAAATAAGTTTTACTGCTTATCGGCAATCAAGGAGAATAGAGATAGACAAGGTAAACCGATAGACAGTCATTTGTTTCAAATATTTCATAGGCATACATATTGTAGGGACTTAATAATTTGAGGTATATTGATTGGTGTATTAAATTTTAAAAGGAAAATAATTGAGGCCACTGATTCACCACCCCCCCTTCTCAGTTATTACTAACAGTTCTTGGGTGATTGATCAAAGATGGGTTCTTTTCCCTTAAGTTTTTAGCGAGTTTGAACTAAGGGTAATTTGTTAAAGACTACTTGAGGTTTCTTTCCTTGATCTACTTGATATCTTGTTGTAACTAGCATGACAGAAAAGGTGCTAGGTTATAGGACAAACCTGAGAAACGTTGGTACCAAACTAGGATAGTAAAAGCACTCACTTGTCCAAAAGAGAGATGATAAGATAGAATTTTGCAAGAGGCGTAAATCAACATAGCCACAGAGGTGCCCACTAAATGGGTAAATACCCTAACACATATGGATTAGGAGGATGATTTACACTAGTTATATTTATTGAATTTGAATTTGTATGGAAGTGAATGGACAACAGATTACTAAAACTCTTCAAGCGTGTTATCAAAGGATCCAAAGTTTTATCTTCTCAACAAGGACGGTTTCTAGCTTGTTGAATCCAATCAAGGTCACTCGTGAAATCAAAGATTACTAGTTCAAGAGGTCAAAACACAAGAATCCAAACTGTAAATAGACTTCTAACAGTGGGGTAAGTGAACTGATCTGACCTTGATCGACCGAGGAAGACTGGAAATGATAGGATAGAAAATTGAGAAAGTTGACAGTTCCAGGCGACAATGAATCAACACTAAGCGATATCTCACTCTAAGGATAGGCAACATAAAATTGGGAGGTGACAAGTCACCCTACAGACAGGCCACATGTGCTAACAACAAGTTGTAAAAAGTTGTTTTTTTTATTCGGGAACTCAGTTTTTGTTCATTTTAATTGACCAGCTAAATGAATTAACATATTTTTATAGTAATAAGGGATTTCAAGAAAACAAATGTCTTCAAACAATGAGCAAGGGACAAAGCAACCTTTCACATGAACAAGAATAGTGTCATAATATTCTACTCCCTAAGAACTCTACTTGTGTATGTTCTCAAAATGTTTTTCAGTCACGTACATAGTCCTAGAAAAGAAAAAGTTAGTTGCACTATGGTTCATAGTAATGGTCAACTCTAAAACTCTTGCAATCTCAAGTGGGTGAACTCCAATCCAGGCACACCAGGGTTTTAACATAGTCTGAGAATTTAATCAATCAGGAGCTACTGAGGAGATCTGACAGCCCAATAAGAGACCACACCTGTGGAGATTTCTTCCACAAGGACATCTATATAGTAGTTGTTGCTCCATGATAGGAGTGGCTAATATCGCTTGAGGTTCTTTCCATGTGGTTTACCCAATAAAGGGAGTGTCAACTATGGCTAACCCTCTCTAGCAAGGAAGACTCACAACATGGACCACATGGGGATTTAGTTCGGATTCATGGGTTCCAAGTTTCTAATGCTCCCAAAGGGAACAACGCATAATCCTCTGGCCTCTTCACCTCACCCAAACACAAAAAATAGATTAACTGACCCTCTAAATCGCTGATACCAACTCAACAAATTCTGTCTACTAACAATGATTTATGTTTCTCTCAAGAGAGAACATACTGTTAGTTGCCAAAGACTCGACAATGTTTGAACCTAGAGTTGATCAACACCTTCCCTACCTACAAGTGGTTCCGTCATTAAAAATATCTTGAAGCCCACTCTCTCAAGATCCACAAATAGTATTCATAGGGCATAATTACTATGTGTAACAGATATGCAGGAAAATAAATCTATGTTCGTTCTTTTAGAGAAGAAATTGAAATGTGATCTATGAAAGAAGAAAATCACCCAAGTAAGACACGTGAGAGGTTTGTTTTAATGAAAGGAAACCAAATGTTATAGAGATTTAAACAGATGCCTAGTAATCTATGCAATGCGCATAGTAGATTTCACATTATTTTTTATTTTTGTTGATCTTTTTCACGCAAGCAAGCCACGAACTCTCCAACAAGCAAGACAAACAAACAAGCAAATAAGATATGCAATGTATACTCAACTTATGCAAACCCAAGGGTTAGATCTGAAAATCAATTGTTAGGAGCAATAATAGCCAGCAAATAATCCAAATGACCAATCATATCATGAATTGAGCCATGTGAAAAATAAGTCAAGCTAATCATTAAATGCCCTTTTTTTAATTTTGATTTTTGATGTAGTCAACAAGATTGGACCTATATGACATGAATTTAGATCCCAAACCCTAAGTGCAGAAAAGAGACCACTATTAAAAAACAAAGTGTTTTCCAAAAATGTGAGAATTTTAAAAATATATTTTCATTTGTGCCCTAGGGACCTATTTTTCCAAAGTAGACTAGTTTTCATGAATTGACCGAATGAGCTATGATATTGAATCCAAATTTAGAAAAAAAAGAATGGAACCCTTGTAGAATTTAAAAACCTTTCTGAAAATGTAAATATATTCAAAAAATATGCTTATTTGTGCCAAAAAATAAATTTTTATGAAAAATAAAGAAACAATTATAAAAAATTCAAAATACCTTAGAAAATTCTAAAGTTTTTATTGAAGCTTCTCTGATATGTCGCCAACTTCAAAAAAAAAATTTAGACCAAACCTCCAAGATGTCTGGGAGATATGATCAAATCTTTGAAAATCTAGGGTTTTCATCTCCAAGTAAATCTGCACAAGGGGGTTAGCTCCAAAAATAATCAAAATTAGCATGTAAAGGTGGGTTGCCCCATGATGGGTGCCAAAAATGTGTGCTAAAATGTTGACACACTTATATGAGTCATTATATCCAAGATTACTGAAGAATGAGGTCTCAAATGGCGACTCATAGCTCTCTATTCATGGAGTGCAAGGGTTTATAATGGAGGCCCTAAGTTTAGACCTAGTTTGTGCCCATGCAAGTACACCATAAAACAAGAGATTCAAAGAGGAAAAGCAAGAGTGTTAGTCTCCATAATCATCAAATATGCATGCAAATGAAAATGGAATCTATTCTGTATGATAACAATGCATGAAAGCAAACTAATCTATGAAAGGAAATATGCATGCAAGATTATTCTATGAAATGAAATATGAATCTAATCTAACATGCAATTGCAATAGTAATCAAAATGAATTGCCATGGATGCATGGGAGAAGAAGACAAGAACATATAAGTTGCAATGTTCAAGCTCAAGTGCTCAAACTCTCCTCCAAAATCGCTTTCCAAATCTGCAATGCAATAATAACATAAAATCTGGATCCCAAATGAGAAGGAGAGAGCTTCTTATAAAACAAAGTGTGGAGAGGAATGCATCCTCAAGAATAATGTGGGATAAATCCCTAAAAAGACAAGTAAGAGGAAAAATCCCACCACTTAGGAATATGTGTAGAGAAAAAGGAATTTTATTTATTTTTATTTGATTTATTTAATTTATTTTCTTTTTCATCAAAAAGAGAGCTTTAAGTGAGGATTTTATTTTATTAAAAGAGGCATTTTATTTTAATTAAATAAGATTATTTTATTTTATTAAAAGGGAGATTTTAATTAAATAAGATAAGATTATTTAATTAAAAGAGAGATTTTAATTAAATAAGATAAGATTATTTAATTAAAAGAGAGATTTTCTTTTAATTAAATAAGATACGATTATTTAATTAAAAGAAATATTTTCTTTTAATTAAATAAGATCAGATTATTTAATTAAAAGAGAGATTTTCTTTTAATTAAATAAAATTATTTTATTTGATTAAAAGGGATGTTTTCTTTTAATTAAATAAGATTATTGATGAAATGATCAAACCTTAGGAAATATTGAAATAATTGAATTAAATATGATTTGATCAAGGAAATTGATTTGAATTGAAAATGTTGCAAAGCGTTGATTTGGGAATTTGATAAATTGATTTTGCCATTTGATAAATTAAAAAATGGGGGCCCATAGTTTAGGTGACCATTTTAGGTTGCATACAAGGAGATGATTATTACATCTAGTACAAAGTCCTTGTTAGGAGTTCTTTTAGCCTTGTTAGGAGTTAAAGTAAATGAAGAGATCAAAATCCATGCACACTACCCAAATGTGAAGATTTAACCCACCTTTTAGATCCACTATCAAAAGAGAAGTATGACATCATACTCACAAAAATAAACTAACTTCAATAGCAACTTACTTTTCTTAAATAGTTCTAATCAAGTGCATTAAAAACATAATCACTTTACCGATCAAAAAAAAAAAAAAAAAACATAATCACTTCTCTACATACAACAAAACTTTCATCAACATTCTTGCAACATCCAATTCATTACTTTTCACATCAAGAAACTACATTCCTTTATACAAGTTATAACAAGCAATTAGGTCATCATGTTAAGACTTACCGAATGCATAAATAATTACACAGATCCTTGCTAAGATACACATGGTACCTTAAAAAAGTAAATAACAAATAGAAATCATTAGTTATGCGCAAAGATCCATAATTCACCTCTCCATTCACTAAGTACGTTGCATCTCTATGGTCGGCCCCCAATAGGTCTTCGCAAGTCCACACGCCATGACTGATGTCATCAAGAATTCGGTGACCCAAAATTCAAAAAATAAAATTTCACATGTACCTTCTACCATTCCTTAAGCTCGCATACCATAACTCATGCTCGCATCCAAGTTATCCAAAAAAATCAAAGACCACCTCTATCATAATCCTCTATCACTGCTATGTAACCAATCTTCACAAAAACAACTACAACTCATGCAAACAGAAATATGAAATCTAGAAACCTTAGATATAAGGTGTACATATCTCCCTCTACACAACTCTATGCTCGCATATACTGAAAAAACGTACATTGTTCGTACACCACTGTCAATCTGGCATGTACATGTGATAGCCAGTCTTTCTGAAACTTCTAATGCATCCAACTGAAACATATATTTCTATCAATGACAAAACAAGAATTTCAACACCTCAAACAACAACAATTCCAATAAAAAGATGTTGTTGAAGAAGATGAAGTAGAAGCTGGAGCTGGGTGGTCCATTCCGGACCCCGCTCCCTCCTTTGTTGATGTATGGGGAAAAGGGATGATCAACATCCTCCTTTGTCTCCTAGCGTAATTCTAGCCACTTAGTTTCTTTTTTTTTGGTTGGTTTTGGGCTATGGTCCTTTAGGACTGTCATGCAGTGAGTTTATGTCCCATTTCTTTTTTTGTGAATATTTTTTTTATTTAGATAATTAATAAAGTTGGACTATTCCTTAAAAAAAATTAAAAAATACACAATTTGTAGTATTGGGTATTTTAATTATTTTTACTAATTGGTTTTAAAAAGTGCTAAAAAAAATAAAAAAAATAGGATTTTAAATTATGTGCTATGATATTGTTAAGTGATGAAAACAACAAAAACTAATTTATTAACTTAAATTTAATTTTATTAATCATAGCTGTGTTTTAAAAAGTTAGTAGTTTGGAAACAAGATTTCAAGTACCACTACTCTATTTTTTGTCAATTTTTAAAATATTTAGAGTGGGCATCTAAAATTCCTAATTGTAGTTTACGTATAGTTGATTTCAGAAAAAAAATAATGGTCACCTTTGATCTCTATATTTATCAACTTACCCCATTTCTTTAAAATATATATGTTAACACCACACCACCTCAAAGACTTAATGCACGATTAAAATGTAAAATATGGTTCCTAGTTTACCTTTAATGACACCATCATCTACTTGTCATCTACAATGACAATAAGTTTTATATCCTCAAAAATACATATTCAACCTTCAACCAATAAATAAATAAAAATCTTTATCGTAGTAATCACAGTCCCAACGTGGTCCAACTCTACCACTCTCTAATATCACATAACACTCTTTTTCTCCCCACACAGAATCCTCTCTTTCCTCCTTCAATGAAAAATGCAGGAATCAATATTTAATAAATGTACTTAAGCCAATAGATTTTCCCCTTAGTTTTACTCATTATTTCACTACTCAAAATTAGTCTAGTCTAGACTTGTGTTCATCTATTATGTTCACTCTAATAAACAACCATGGACAATAAAAAGCCATTAAATAAATAATTTAAGAATCCACAAATAGTATGATAAACAATTCCCTCTTCCATTTTTTACTCTTGCCCAAATATATTTTGCATGTACTTCTTGATAAATTTCATAACCATATATCTTCTACAATAGATGATCATCTTGTTTTTCCAAATTATCCTTTTCTTCCCCAATACAAGAATATTTAGGAGGCTATTGTCATAAATAATCTCTCTTTTTTGGTTTTAGTTTTTAATTCTATTTTTTAATGCTTCTACTTCTTTACATTTTGTTTTATATCTATCTTAATCCTTCTTTATCTATGAAAGAATATAGACGAGGCACCGTGTTAGGAACTTGTCGTCCATCTAGTTATATCTTATTTACGCATACCATGTTCCATTATTATTTTCTATTTTCTTTATTTTATCTTAGCTTTTAATCTATATTTTCTTTTCTTTATTAAATTTGTTTATCTTTACGTCTTTGCCCACTTTTTTCATTTTGTTTAAAGAAATTATTATTTTGTTTAAAATAGTGGACTTTATTGAAACCTATATTTTATAATGCATTAAGAATGTTAATAAGTTTTTCAAAGTTATCTTTCGTATATGTTTATCTTGTTTTATATCCACTCACCTCTTACATATAGTATACATATCTTTTATGCTTGCTCTTAAATTTACACGTATTGATAATTTTCACGGAAAGTACAATACTTCATCATTTATGATTGAGATATTTGGACCTTCTATTCTACATCTACAACTATCTATGTATCTTACTATCATGTTTAAGTATATAATAATTGCACAATATCATAAACAATTACCAACATATTATATATCTATGCAATTAAAATAAATATTTCAAACATATATTTATATCTAAAAGCTACTTGATGCCTTTAAAATCCATTTCATTGATGAATATATATCCAACATGATTCAACATTTTGCTATACGACTAACTGTTGATCATTTAAAGTTTGCATATTCTTAATACACCAACTATTATGACATGTATGTTGAAATATAATTTTTAATAATAATCCTAAGTTTAAGGTGCTTCTAATATTCTTGTAACTGTTTAACTTATAAATATTATAATACATTTCTAACATTACTTTATAATGAGAAAAATTAGGAAAAGAAACTTGTATAGATAGATTTAAATATAATATTTCGATTTTTCAACCTTCAAATTTCAGAGGCCGACCTCCATCGTTTGTGTCAATGGACTAAGCATATATATATATATATGAATGCTTTACTATCTAATTAACGAAACGAATCCGCAACAACCACCAAAGAAAACTGACAATTCATCTGAGTTGCGAATTTTCTGAACTGACTATATTTGGGGACCTCTATCTCATTTACGGGTGGCTTAAACATCCAATTGCTTTGACTCATAGAGGACGCATTGCCATCTCACGATCCTTTACAAAAGGCACAGGATTTCATAACAATAGTTCTTACAGCTTTTACATTAACATTGCAGTCGGGAGGAGATCTAACAGTTTCGCAATTTTTCTGAGTTGCAATTTCCATGCGGTGACTATGTCCGGTGTACATCATTAACTATGCTGGCTGCGCTTGGAATTTGAAGACTTTCCGAGTAATCTCAGATAGTTCTGTTTGAGCATACACATGCATCATCTGGACCACTACTGCATCTGAATAATCGTGAACACTGCGAAACCTTTATAAAAAAAGCTCGTATTGTTGCCTATTATCCACTTTCAGACTAAGATAAGCCAAAAAACAAGGATTCCTGCCAACCAGTAAGCAGTTTCTGTGTAAACACAGTTGAGCATATAAAAAAGCGGCAGAAGCTCCGTATCAGAAAAATTCTCAAGCAGCATAATCCAAGAAGAGAATGGAATCCCGCTTGTGTGTCTCTGAGAAAATGTCTAAGAAGGAGAGGAATTTTTTTGTTAAAAAATGGACTGAGGCTGCTAAAAAGAATACAGATTATGATTATGTTGAAAATGATGCGGATTATGATTGTGTCGAAAACGGTGCAGATAATGATTTCCTTTCTGGAAGAAGCGGGCATGAACAACGCAGAAGTGATTCACCAGCCAATCGAACAGTATGTGATGGAAAAGTAAAGGTGGCACTGCAGGGACGTCAAGTTGATGGAGTGGAGAAATCAGATTCGGATATTACAGTCGTCAAGCCAAAGGTGGAGAACAGTTCAGGTGTCGCTGAAAGCAACAACAATGGTGTAGCTGTACAATATTATTCAAGAAACTTGAGTATGCAAAGCCTATGCCGACTTTGTTATGATTACAAAAGAAGGAACATTCAGCCCATTCCTTTTCACTGTTGTCCTGAAGATAAGGTTTTTTCGGGGTTTGGAGGTCCATCTCCATTTGGACCGATAGAAAGGCCGACCAAACGATGAAAACAATTGAAAGTTAGAGTCATTAATTAGTGTACGAGCAGTTGAAGTTAAATTCTTGTCTTGCTTTAATAGAGGCTTCTAATATGTGGTATAATAATCGTTTTCGACTTATCGGTTCTGAGAAATATCTCTCATTACTTGCTGAACTTCCTATAATGTTAATATTTTTGTTCTTCTGGACATATATCATATACATGATTTTGAAATGGTTCTATTAACCTGTTAACCCCTAAGGTTTTCTTCCATTGTTCTATGCTCCCTTTTTTAACGGAAGCTGATAGTATAACAAAAAAGGAAAGCGGTCCCTGATCTCGAGGAACGCTCTTATCATTACTTAAACATGTCAAATACCTATTGATCCTTCTAAACTTTCGGTATTTTATTTGTTAATGTTAGTGGAAAATACTGAAATGTGCAAAATCTTCAACGTCTTAGACTTCTGACGAATTTTTTCGAACGTGCAGATCAAAACAATCAACCGAATGAATTATATTATATTATTGTATATTATACATCAAATACTTTTCTTTGCTACGGTTCTCATATATCTCAATCTGACCCACCGAATGTAAAGTTTCAAAGTTTAAGATCACCCTCTTTTTCTTTGTGATACTTTTATTCTGAATTTATTTTTCCAACTTAGATGTTTCGTTGTTTTTCTATTATTTTGTGATTTAAGGAAAATAATGTAGTATCTAAGTGCATTCTAATGGCTGTCTTAGGTTAATACTTATACTTAATGATTTAATGTTCAATACTTTTGACAATATTGTATCAATAAATCTGACAATAAAATTGTTATTGTTGATGATGACTACTCATAATTGAATGAAATATTTCTTAGTTCTAAAAAGCAACCAATCATGTGATGTCACATCAGTTGCAGATTTATGTGTATCTCTTTTGCACAACCATAAATATATTGCATTTTTTGACCTGTTTTGGACAATTTACAAAAAATATGTTCATGGGACATCATATTTGATGATGTTGTTATTGAACCTTAGTTGTAAGCAAGGGACTTTCCAACTAAACTACTGTAAAAAAATTCGAGTGATTAGAAATTCTCATGTAGGATTTTGAGAAGCACGAAGTTAGAGTGCTCAACTAGTGGATCCTCACTCCTATAACAACAAGAAATGATGTCCAAACTAATAATAGGTGGCTATGCTATATTGTTGACATCATTGGTTTGGTCTTTAGAACATATTTAATGAGGAACATTATGTATCCAATCTGGCAACTTACATCCCTGGTTTTCTTCATTAACATCCTATTTTTATATGTAAGAGAGATCATATATAGTTCTATTTTTTTTTTATGTAGTACATTCGTATCAAAGAAAAATTCAAATTTAAAGGAGACCTTAGCCTACTATAAAAATGTAGAATATTTATTAACATAGCTTATAACACCATTTCCTAACAGTATGGTCAATTATTTAATCTTCTTTATCAAATGGCTAGAATTAGGAATCCCTGTAGTGGTTCTTAAATATAATTGAATTCTTATTCTCAATTAATACTATACCATTTTCCTCTCTAGAAATATAATTCCAACACTAATGTAGAGTAAAAACATTATTGCCTCATTTAATCTATCAATTATTTTGTACAACACTTAATTGTGAAATATAGTTTTTAGGCAAAAATGGCTAATAGACCCTAAAACCATGAAAATTATAAATGAATCTTTTATAGTAGCCAAAATTTCCTCCAAATAAACCCATCTTAGATACCTCATAACTTTTCATAGTCCACATGACCTCTGTAAAAAATCATAATGTGGATAAAGATCATTTTTTCAAGTAGCATCGCTCCTAATGCATATTAGCCATACTTAACCAAATAAACATTAAACATAAAATAATAGATATAATATTTCTATAAATAATCAACACAACTTATAAATAGGTCCAAAACTATTTTTTTACATAAAAAATTCTACTATAGATGCATATAAATGAGTGTGAGTAAACCATAATTATGTTCTAGTTAGGGTAAAGTAGGTTATGGAGAAGTAATATGTTGTTATAGAAACACAATAAAATGTTATCTATGCTAAAAGAATATAAACATATCTTGTAGTTGTTTGACAACTCATTAAAAATTTAGAAATAGAAATACCTAGATATTAATTAATATAAAATAATCCACTTTTTAGAGAAGAAAACTCACAAAAGTTATCATTCACAAGAGTACACATAGAGTAGGAAAGAAAATGGTTTTTAAAGATTTATACTTATAGTTATTTCTCAAATCATCAAACTTCAAGTGTACAATAAATTTGATGCACTTTCTTAGTGAGTAATATTATGTGTTGTTACAAGTCAAAATTTTGGTTGACGTGAATAGTATTGTTTATGTAGGTTAACAACCATATTATTGCAGGTTATTAATATTATTTCTATAAGAAAAATAGAGAATATCAACCCCATTTGGAATTAACTAAGTGGAATCATCCACTAGTCCCATTCTTCCATTTCACCAAATATTAACATTATTATTTTTGTTTATCTTTTTAACCATTCTAGATAGAAAAAAAAATTGAATCTCATATCGTTCTATCCTAGCTATATTTTATCCATTTGCATAGTGGTTTTCAATAATTGTATTATTTCTATTATATATCTTCTTGATATTATGTATATAAATATTTTTTTAAAAAAATACAAAATTGGAGAAGTATCCAAACCTACAATTACCTCGAACTCATAAGAACTTGGTGAGTTTTTATTAATAATTTTGCATGGACCAATATTATTTCACTTGAATTTTTTATTGGTATGGCTTGCACATATTTATTTTTATAGATATGCCAACACCATATCTAAAAATCCAAACCTATTAAATTGAAGATTTGTTTCCTTTGAACTATTGGGTGCTCCAATTGATTTTTTTCCTTGCCTTCGATGAACTATAACTGATTGAATGTTTGAAGATGTTAAGTTGATGATCACCAAGCTGCAGAAAGTTAATTTAAGACATTAAATCAGTTAATGTATTTTATTGTCATTGGCATCAACTTGATATAATCTGATTGGTTATATATATACATAGTATCAAAGACTTCAAAGAATGAAAGAGATAAAGGTTATGTTATCAGTAATGCATCAAAGTTCAATATACACCAAGTGACAACAAACACCGATAGACAATGAACATCCACAGATAGAGAACCACGAGAAGAGTCACAGTGATACCCAGGAATGATACCGAAGCAAGCATTAATGAGCATAATCAAAGTGATACCTGACCAGAAGTGAAAGTCACAGTATTGCCTGACAGATAGGCAACCCCGACAGACAGAGATGCCCAAGGACAACTGAAGTCAAGACTGAGAAAACAAGGAGTTAAACACCCATAAGAACCAAAGTTCAGAAATGAAAAAAGACTTAGCTGGAAGGAGCTAAATATGGAGTTAACTTAATGATTACATTGCTTTCATTGACTAGTTAAAAAGCTACATATAAGCTAGGGATTTGAAGATAGTTTTATTCTAGCTGTCAAGGACAAATCTACATGATAGAACTAAAGCATGCTTTAAAGCAAGAAGGACAAGATTAGCAGATCACGTCAAGAACAAGAAAGACAAGGACTTAGAAATGGTGAAATAATGTCTATAAGAGAGACAAGCTAATTCATCATGAATTGGGGAAAATTAGAGGATGTTGAAGAGAATACTAGTGAAGATAAGAAGTCTTCATACAATCCTGATCAAACAAACTAAAGAACAAAGCTAAATTTTTCTACAGACACTGAGCAATAGAGAAGCAACATCACTAAGAAGAAAGAAGTGGAGAAAAGGAACCGAAAAGAAACATTGATCAGAAAGGTATTATGAGATTACAATAGATCTAATCATCTGCGAGATTAAGTTGTATATATGAATAGATCATATATTGTTTCATTTTAACCACTCATTCAGAAAATCTCTTAATAGAGTGCAATTTAACTATCCTTTATATATTGAGATACATCCCAAGGAGTATAAAAAAATTTCCCAGGAAGAAAGCTTAGAGAATTTCTAGCTTTCAAGTGATAAACTATTATATTTAAATCCTCTAAAAAGGTCGCACTTAACAATGTGTTTGTAACCTTTAACAAGGTTGGTTCTTGGTGTAGGGCACCTCCCTATTTGATGTTTTATTATTGTTTAGGGTTGGATTAGGAGTTTGTGTGAATGGTAGAATAAGTTCCAAAAGTTTAGAAGCAATGTTAGTCTAACCTCAAGTTTGTAAGGGCTTTAGTGCTGATTAGGAGTTTTGAGTCTTTTGACTTCAAAGTGTGGCAAAGTTGTCATTTTAGTGCAACATGGGATGGAGGTATGATTTAGGACCCTACATATCCTATTTAGCATCCTAGGAGTCGACATCAAGCATCGAGTTGACTTAGAAAGTAAAAATGCTTCAAAATGCAAAAAGTTGCTAGCAACTTTGAAAGTTGCTCGAGCAACTTTTGCAAGAAATGAAAAAATATGGTTAAACTAAATTGTAACTACCCATACTTGGTATATGAGCATGGGATCAATGTTTGGACAAGGTTAATGAGATTTTGGATTCAGACACTTATTTCTGACACCATTGTACATATGACTGTATCCTCATTTTCATAATCTGCACTATGTCTTTACTTCTATACTATCCTATATGGTTTGGCATAGGTGATCGGGCACCATATTTGTGTAGTGTTAAGCTATATATTTGTGAAGGTCACTGGTCTGAGAGTGACATAAAAAATTTTACCTTGTTAGAAATGAATCTAACCTAGTTTTCCTCTGGTGGATGTGTTTGAAACCATGGGGAAAGTAGGGTTAGGGTCTATAGAAAGGTTTGTAGGTTTCCATTTTTTGTCTCTTTGGATTTCATAGGCCAAAGATGAAGCCCTATGGCTGACTGGTGAAACTAGGTGAGCAAGGATAGGGAGAAGATTGAATTTGTGTGAGCACCCAAGACCTTTTCGGGAAGAATTAGTGACATTTATAGATGCACTAGACAGTATCCTAAAAGGACCCAATGGTGATTGGAGGTGAATCAATGAAGGGAGAAATTTTTTTCAATTGTTCTTGATCACTGGTCCCAAGGCCTACTTAATAGGCTATAATCTAGGGCCTGCAAGAAAGTAGAGTTTTGGGTGCCATCAGAGGTTAGGATTTTGGATTCTGATAAGGTTGAATGATGTCTTGAATATTTTCAAGTTTTTTTGGGGGGTCACTTGGGGATTTTGGAAGCAATAGGCCAAAATCATTGAAAATAGACCTACAAGGAGTTGAGCAATTAGCCCTCCTAGTGAGCTAAAGACTAATTGGATTGGTGGAGTATCTTAGAAATTTTGTATGGATGTAGAATGACCAAGAAAGGGTCAAGAAGTGTATGGAGAGCCTCAATAAGTGTGTCAAAAGATCCTAGATAGATGATTGAAAATCTAGGTGGAGTCGTAGAGAGGAAAACTAAGCTTTTAGTGAACTAGTTGGACTAGTTGAGTTTACAAATATTGGAGTCTTCCAAGAACCAACTATACCTTGGAGGAGAAGTTGGTGGAGAGGGTCTTGGAGATCCTAATTGGTGGAAGATCCAACAAGAACAACCATTGGATGGTTGGTTAGGTCAAATAATAACCTAGGAGAGAGGAAAGAATCTAGATTGTCAAACCCTCTGCATCAGAGTGGTGTCAGAGCCGTAACAACTTGAAGTTGTGTATGTCTAAAGTGGAAGCAAGTCAAGAGGTGGAAAGAATGCCTCCTAAGGCAATGAGTAGGGATTCCATAGGAGAATTGGTACAAGGCCTCTTGGAGAAGGCTAATGTGTCCGAGACAAAGAGCAAGAAGAAGATCACTTAATAGGGAGATGAAAGTGATGGAGATGATGATAGTCAAACAGAGGAGTCATCCAATAAGGGAAAGGAACCTGAGATGGATAAAGAATAGAAGGTATTCTTGGATGCCTTTAAGTCCTTGAACAAGGATAACATGGAACACATACCATATTATTATGGTATTCTAAATGGAGAAGATTTTTTAGATTGGCTTGAAGCGATTGCCAACCAATTTGAATACAAAGAGATCTCAAAGGAGAAGAGAGTTAGTTATGCTAAGGCTAGACTCAAGGGATTTGCATTGGTGTGGTGGTACATGATGCAAGATGATAGAGTGGGTAGTGGTAAGAAGGAGATTACTTCTTGGGAAAGGATGAAAATCAGACTGAGGGTACAATTCTTGCCCACTGATTATGAAATCCAAATGTATCAAAAACTCTAGAATCTATGACAAAAAGAAATGTCAGTGAGTACCTACACATAGGAGTTCCATAAACTAAGCGTAAGGGCTAGGAGACAAGAAGATGAAATGGAGAAAGTGGAAAGGTATCTCAATGGGCTAAGGCAAGGGATACAATATGAGATAAGCATGATGGCTCCATGCAATATGCATAAATACTTTCAGTTTTCTTTGAGAGCAGAGGATAAAGCAAGAAGAAGAAATGACTTCCATCAAAGAGGAAGAGGTGGCAGCAATAACAGAGGTTTTGAGAGAGGCAGGGGTAAGTTTGGTAGAGGACAAAGCCCTAATAGACAAGAAGACATTCAAACCATGGATAACAATGGAGGAAAATAGTATAGAGGATCTTTCCAAAGGGGAGGATATAGAGGTAGAGGACCACCAAGAGGTAGGTTCCAACCCCAAGGGAGACCTAATTCAGTGTTCATTGGTAGGTTCTATAATTTCAACCAAGTGGGTCACACAATGGGTAGGTGTCCAGAGAAGGCTTCCTCATCTTCAATGGGGGATAGAAGGAATTAGTTAGTTCAAGAAGATGACACTCAAAGTATTGGATGGAGAGAACTTGATGTTAAGAAGAACTTTGTTGAAAGTGCCTAATACTATAGAGCCACCACAGAGAAAGAACTTATTAAAGAAAACTTGTAGGTCTCATGGGAAGATTTGCAAGGTTATAGTGGACTCTGGATCTATTAAGAACATAATTTCCACTGAGATGGTGGAGAAATTGAAATTGAGGAGGATACCTCATACTACACCTTACAAAATTTCATGGTTGAACAAGGATCAACAAATGGTGGTAGATGAGAAAACTATGATTGAGTTTTAGATTGGGGAATATAAGGACAAGGTCCTATGTGAAATACTGCCTATGGATGTATGCCATCTGCTCTTAGGACATCCATGGTAGTATGATATCAAAGAAATACATGATGGAGAGAAGAATAATTATGTCATCACAAGGCTAGGGAAGAAATTCCAAATGGACCCATTGTAAGAACCAAATGAAGAGAAACATGTGGGAACAAGTGTGATGTTATTGAGTGGGAAATAGTTTCTAAATGCCATGAAGAAGGAGAAAGGATTTTTTTGTGCAGTAGTGATTAAACCAAAAGAGGAGACTAAGTAAAAAGTTTGTTTTCGACCATAGATACAAGCTTTGTTGGAGAAGTATCATGACATAGTGGATAATGGTATGGCAAGTGCCTTACCACCTTTGAGGGATGTGAGTCATTAGATTGACCTTATTCCTAGAGAAAATTTGCCAAATAAGGCTGCATATAAGATTACACCAAGCCAAAATACAGAGATAGAAAAATAGATCCAAGATTTGTTGGATAAGGGGTTGATAAGAAATAGTTTGAGCCCATGTGATGTGCCGATAGTACTTGCACCTAAGAAGGATGGAAAATGGAGGATGTGTATAGACTCCAGGGCTATAAACAATATCACAATCAGATATAGGTTCTCAATGCCCCAGATAGAAGACTTGATAGAAAATCTTGGAGGATCTTGTTATTTTTCTAAGGTGGACATGAAGACAGGGTATCATCAGATAAGGGTGAGGCCAGGTGATGAGTGGAAAATAGATTTTAAGACCAATGAGGGTCTATATGAGTGTCTAGTAATTCCCTTTGGCCTAAGTAATGCACCTAGCACATTCATGAGGCTCATGAATGAAGTGTTAGAAGAGTTTATTGGTAAGTTTGTAATAGTTTACCTTGATGATATTGTGATATTTAGCAGGTCCAAGGATGAGTACATGAAGAATTTGAAGATGGTCTTAAGAAAGATACATCAAGAGAAGTTGATGATAAATCAAGAAAAGTGTGAGTTTCTCAAAACTGAACTAGTCTATCTTGGTTTTGTGGTTGCTAAAGGATGTATGAAGATGGATCCTGATAAAGTTAAATCCATCTTAGAATGGCCTACACCTAGGAACATAGGGGATGTTAGGAGCTTCCATGGGTTAGCCTCCTACTATAGGAAATTTGTGAGAAATTTCATTCATGTATGTGCCCCAATTCTGAACACCATGAAAGGTGGAATCAAGTGCAAGTTTGAATGGACAGTAGCAGCAAACCAAGGGTTTGAGATGTTAAAGAAAAGGATTGCAAAGATACCTACTCTTAGGTTCCCTAACTTCAATCAACTCTTTTTGGTAGAGTGTGATGCTAGCAAGCTGGCTGTTGGATTAGTGTTGACCCAAGAAAGACACCCTATGGCTTTCTTTTAAGAAAAGTTAAATGAAGCTAAACAAAAGTATTCCACATATGAGTTAGAGCTCTATGCTATGGTAAAATCCCTTAAGAAGTGGAGACACTACCTATTACCTAGATATTTTGTGGTCTACACTGACAACCACGCACTAAGTTTCCTGAATGGACAAGAAAAGTTGAACCAAAGGCACATGAAGTGGGTGGAAGCATTACCAGCTTAAGATTTTGTTATTAAGCACAAGAAGGGAGTTAGTAACAAGGTTGCAGATGCTCTTAGTAGAAGAGTACTCACCATTTGAGAGACACAACTACAAAGTGTAGGATTGGATGATCTAAAAGACCTCTACAAGGAAGACAAAGATTTCAAAGAAGCTTATGAAGCTTGTGTAAAGTTTCAACAGGGGTTCAAAGTGGATTTCAGTGAGTATGTATTGCACGAAGTCCTATTGTTCAATGGTCACCTTATGTGTATACCTGAAGGATCAATGAGGCGAAACATTGTAAAAGAGAGACACCAAGGAAGCTTGGGAGGTCACTTTAGAGTGGACAAAACAAATGACAAATAAATAGGCATTACTACTGGCCTAAGATGCAGTCAAATGTGAGGATATTTATAGAAAAATGTTAGATTTTTCAAAGGGAAAAAGGACAAAGAAGCAATAGTGGGTTGTATCAACCACTATCTATACCCCAAAGGCCTTAGGAGTGCCTTAGTATGGATTTTGTTTTGGGGTTACCAAAGACATCTAGGGGACATGAAAGTGGGTTTGTGGTGGTAGACCATTTCAGTAAGATGGCACACTTCATTCCATGCAAGCAAACAAATGATTCTTCTCAGATTGCAGGACTCTTCTTTAGAGATATTGTAAGAATTCATGGTTTTCCTTTGAATATTGTCAATGACAGGGATACAAAGTTTGTGGGTCACTTCTGGAGGACTCTTTGGAAGATGCTCGGAACTAATTTTTATTTCTCCTCAGCCTACCATCCACAATCAGATGGGCAGACAAAAGTAGTGAATAGATCACTTGGGAATTTGCTGTGGTTTTTTACCAAGCAACATGGACAATCATGGGATCATATCAACAGGCAAGCAAAATTTTCATATAATGATTCCATTAATAGGAGTACAAGTAAGATCCCCTTTGAGATAGTTCATGGGGTCAATCCTAGAGAGATTTTGGAGCTGAGGGATCTCAGTTTGAGGGATAGTAGGAGTGCACAAGGAGAATCATTCGCAAAGAAAATGATGGAGTTGCATGATCAAGTCAATAAGACCTTACAAAAACAAGTGGAGAAGTACAAAACCAAAGCTAATAAGACCAAGAGGGACTTGTAATTCAAGGTTGGGGATCTAGTACTTTATTACCTCAAAAAGGAGAGGCTAGCTAAAGGCCAACCCACCAAGCTACTCATGAAGAAGATTGGCCCAATGAAGGTTTTGTATAAGTATGGCAAGAATGCCTATGAAGTGCAATTGCCCCCTGATTTGGGAATTTCACCTATTTTCAATGTTTGTGACTTATACCTCTACAAGAGAGCACCTCTAGACATAGGTCAAACCACATTTACAGATTTGGAGTAAGAGGATTGGGTGAGAGATTTACCTACCGCAAAGCCATTGTAATTGGAAAGTGTCTTGGACACTAAGGTGATAAAGAAGACAAGGAAGGGTAACTACAAGGAGTATCTCATCAAGTGGCAGGGACTACCTAAATCTGAGGCTACTTGGATGATAGAGCTAGAGATTCTAAAACATGGGGTCACTCTTGAAGACCTCCTAACTCAAGGGAGTTGAGTTATTTTGTCTAGGGGAGTATGGTGTAGGGAACCTTCCTATTTGATGTTTTAGTGTTGTTTAGAGTTGGATTAGGAGTTTGTGTGAATGGTAGAATAAGTTCCAAAATTTTGGAACCAATGTTAGTCTAACCTCAAGTTTGTAAGGGCTTTAGTGCTCATTAGGAGTTTTGGGTCTTTGAACTTCAAATTGTGGCAAAGTTGTCATTTTAGTGAAACATGGGGTGGAGGTATGTTTTAGGACCCTACATATCCTATTTAGTGTCATAGGAGTCAACATCAAGCATCGAGTTGACTTACAAAGTCAAAATGCAAAAAGTTGCTAGCAACTTTGAAAGTTGCTTTAGCAACTTTTGCAAGAAAGGACAAAATATGGTTAAACTGAATTGTGAATACCCATGCTTGGTATATGAGCATGGGCTTGATGTTTGGACAAGGTTAATGAGATTTTGGATTGAGACACTTATTTCTGAGAGCATTGTATGGATGACTGTATCCTCATTTGCATAATCTACACTATGTCTTTGCTTCTATATAGTCCTATGCAGATTGGCATAGACGATCGGGAACAATGTTTGTGTAGTGTTTATTTTCAACTTTCATAGGCAATAGATAGTTTGATTTTAAGTTCAGTAGAAGTTAAGTTGTATTTTTTTGAAGTTCACTGGTCTGACAGAGACATAAACAGTGTTACCTTGTTAGAAATGGCTCTAACCTAGTTTTCCTCCAGTGGATGTGTCTAAAACCATGGGGAAAGTAGGGTTAGGGTATGTAGAAAGTTTTTTAGGTTTCCTTTTTTCTATCCGTTTGGATTTCATAGGCCAAAGATGAAGCCCTATGGCTGACTGGTGAAACCAGGTGAGCTAGAATAGGGAGAACATCAAATTTGTGTGAGCACCCAAGACCTTTTGGGGAAATCTTAGTGGAATTTCTAGATGAACTAGATAGTCTCCTAAAAGGATTCAATGGTGGTTGGAGGTGAATTAATGAAGGGAGAGAAGTTTTGCAATTGTTCTTGATCACTGGTCTAGAGGTCTAATTAATCGGCTATAATCGAGGGTCTGCAAGAAAGTAGAGTTTTGGGTGCCATTAGAGGTCGGGATTTTGGATTCTGATAGGCTTGAATGATGTCTTGAAGATTTTCAAGTTTTTTGTGGGGCCACTTGGGGATTTTGGAAGCAATATGCCAGAATCATTGAAAATAGACCTACAAGGAGTTGAGAAATTAGCCCTCCTAGTGAGTTAAAGACCAATTAGATTGGTGGATTATCTTGGAAAGTTTGGATGGATGTAGAATTGATGCAGAGTGCAACAGTGGAAGGTTTGATCTATTGAGACCTTGAAGGTCAAATTGCTCCAAATTACTAAGGGTTTCAATTCAGACTTCAAGAAGGATCTAAATCCATTCTATGACTTTCATACCCCTCCAATAACCCTTAAGAACAATTACAAGACTCAAAACACACTTCTTTCAACTTTTCACTAAGTTTCCTAGTCACTTCCCAAAACAGGGCTACAAGGCCAAATTTGACAAAAT